>QRFB01000090.1:96223-111202 GCA_008931105.1 Oenanthe javanica | reverse complement strand
TATAAACAATGAGTGGCATCTAGTAATACATCATTGTTACCCAAGTAACAATAATAATTGGTGGTTCAATTAAACCTTTCATGAATAATGTTCCATGTAATATAATTCCTTTAACCTTATATTATAGATCAAACTCGAGGCATGTATAGTGTCATCCTCTTCAACGTTTAATCTCGGTTTCCTTGATCAATGAGTAGACTATTTAAACAAATCAATATTTGAGCATGGCCATGCATTTCATAGTCTCACTCAATCAAGAGGCCAATAATATCACTCCTAGAATTGGAGGGTTAAATCCTATATCTATC
The DNA here is from genome assembly GCA_008931105.1 of Oenanthe javanica. Taxonomy (NCBI): domain Eukaryota; kingdom Viridiplantae; phylum Streptophyta; class Magnoliopsida; order Apiales; family Apiaceae; genus Oenanthe; species Oenanthe javanica. The sequence goes on along the minus strand of QRFB01000090.1, from coordinate 110,894 downwards.
ATTCATATTCCTCATACGATTCATAGCATACCCAATGTACACCTTTATCATTACCCGGTTAAAGGTAACTTTGAGTGTAATCAAAGTATATTAATTCTCGTATAGAAATATAATGATTTCAAGTCAGAGGATCATTACATCATTATCACAGTGAGATTTCTTATGACACTTATTAACATGTAGAATCTCACGGCGGGTCTTTCCAGTGTCATGTATTGATACATACACTTATGTTCTTGACTTTAGTATCACCATACCTATGACCAATGAGATGTGGTCATCCGTCAACAAACATACTAGTCTTATTGCATTATTACTGTCCTTAAATAATAATACTTGACTAGGAAATTTTAGGAATAAAATACTATTAATATAATATCATTTTTAAGTCACATACTTAAAGATATATATTATGTATTAATATTCCAAGGACATTTATTATTCTTTCAATTTATAACGCAGTAAATAAAGACATAATAAATATTAATTAAATAATCACATAAAACATAATCCTTAATTATTTTCAATAAAACATTAAAAGTATTGTCTCTAGGACACCAATATTAACATAAACGATATGGTTTGATAATTTTTTTTGGCTGAGTAATCACCTCTACTTGGGAGAGATACTAGCTTGTCCTCGTTATTTGACAAAGAAATTCTAGAAATAATGTCATTCAGCTTTACCCAAGAAGCTAAGTCATCCTCATTCAATGACCACTTCCATAAACTACTATTTTCTTTGAAGCTTCACCTCCAGATCTGAATAAAATATAGTATTGAAGACATTTGGAGATTTGATAGGTTATAAAGTTATGGAAAAATTTGACACAAACACCCTTTCTCAAGCCATTAGTCTTCCCAAAAAAGAATTTCCTGACCATTACCCAGAAACCACATAAATTTATCTACAACAATTAAGTTTCCAACAATTGGTTCGTCTTTAAGACTCGACATACTAGAAATCCATGGAGATTTTTTAGACACAGAGATGAGCTTAAGTATGTCCCAATGTAGTGTTCTTCCATAGAGTTTTACCATTTTCTTGTTCTAGAACTTTTTACTCTCGGAGTAAAACTTCCACCACCATTTTCCTAAAAGAGCAATATTCCTATTATTTAGAGAAGCCACGCCTAAACCCCCACACTACAAGGAAAACTGAAATAGATAACGATTTTTCCCTATTGTCTGACACCATGTTTGCCCGTTGAGTATTGAGGCGCCGTCTGATATGCACCTCAGACAACGGTACGTTAACTATTATCCGAAAGAGAGCAAGAGAACACCTCATGTTCTAGAGACCGTTGTATAACACCTAGAAACAACAACGCTATGTTTAAAACCACTTGTGTGAAATGAAGTGTCAAGTGTATTGAAAATAAAATACGTTGTTGTTCTGGGGTTAAGACAATGGTTCCTTAAATAGAAAGTGTTGTTTTTATCTAATTTTACACAACTATTTAATTAATCAAAATTGTTGTTACATAGTTGAGTTCACAAGTGTTTTTAGAAATAAATGCATAACATTAGGGTCTTTCACACAATTATTTCTTATTTCAATAACTATTGTTGTAGTTATCTATAGACAACATTTTTATTTTCTTTTAATGTGTTGTATTTGTTTTATTTACACAACTAGGACAAGAGGAAATATTTTATAGTGTGTGTTGTGTTTTTCTATATTAGACAATGGTTTTGGTACACAAAAAATGGCTTTAAAAAATGCCTCCAATCAAATAATGAATCAATACAAAAATTTCTAATTGATCTACAATTTTTATGTAAAAATTACATACATAACAATATCATGTCTCTACATATATAGTAAACTGAAGGGATTGACCAATACACTATACACAGATTCGAAGAAGGTAGTTGCAGAAAACCTAATCGTCAAAGGAGAATTACATTCAAACAGGTAACTAGGAGCCTCTACCTTTCCAACATCATTTCTTCCCAAATCAACCAGCATAATGTGCTTAACGCATTATTTTTCATCATGCAGAAGCTGGTTCTCCAACATGTAGTCCTCTTTTGGTGTACGTTTTCCACTTCTGATGGTTCTAACAAGCTTTTACAAACTTTCCGAGCAATGCACTATTACAAACAAAAAAGTAGTAAGAGAAGATAATATTATAGAGGATGATTCGAGTTGTTAACATCCTTTATACCTTCTTGACTCGTGTCAGGATTTCTGGACTTGATGCAACAAAAATACACCCTCTGTCCTTAGCATGATAAATGTTAATAAAAAAACCATAGAACTAAATAAATATATGCACAACTTATCCATTATGTTCTTTGAAAAACATATAGACCTGTAAATAAGTCATATATGGACTGAGATTGACTATTCTTAATGCTCTGTAAACTTCAAATGACAGGATCAACAAAAGTTCTCCTTTCAAAATGCTGGCCGAGCACAATTTGGATGATATTCCCAGCCAAGATAAGTTCTTTGGCCTGCAAGACCGCTTCTTTATATGTGTCGTTTGACATAGACGAGTTCGTTAGAGAAGGACCAAAGAGAAAGTGAATAATTTGATTGAGCCAGCTGCAAGCCTTGACCTTCTCCTCCACACAACCCAATTAACACTTGCATAGACAAGGCCATACTTATGACCACTCATCATCTTGCTCTTTAAATTCACCTAGTTAAGAATAGTATTGTAACTGGATTATGATATTAATTCCTTCTCCTTTTTATTTCCTTTCTACTAACATCCAACAAAAAAAAAACAAATATATCATCCAGACTGTTTAAAAAAACAAAAATTCAAAACATTACTTATAACAGCTAATTCGAGCTTATTTGAGCCAAATATTACCATTAACGACATACATAAATAATTACTCTAATTGACGAGTACATATGAAATAATTGCCCTAATTTCCGAGTCCTTATATATAAAGGACTCGGAAAATTAAACTAGTATATTAAGAGAAAAAATGTAACCAGTAGAGGATAATGCTAAAATATTACTCTTGCAGTACTTGTAGGGAACAACCATACTGGTATAGACATAGTGGTATGTATCTTATAAAAAGATAGGGACTTGTTAGACATAATATTCCTTGCAGAAACACTATTCTCTCCATATATAATGGTTTATCTTTCTGATCATCTGAACTTGGTGGCAGATGTAGGAGAACTCTATGAAAATGATGTAGAAGAAGACATTCCAACTTCATTCTTATGAACAATCCTCAGCCGCTTCACGCTATTTGCGAATTCTCTGTTTATAATAACCAAACGTAAATCAAATTCAGCAAAAAACTATATATAACAAAATATCTTGTAACAACTTTAGAATATACCTCAAAGGGACATCACTAGCAATCTTTCATTGTTCATCTCTATCTTTATACAACAAGAAAAACTCTGACGCAATATGAAAAAGACGTAATCTTGATAGGGACTGTCCACCTAAACAACACAATTTCACAACAGTTTTTTAAGTGATCATCAAATCGAAACAGGTAACAAGAATTTTAAATTGATAATGACATACCGAACATTTCTTCAAGTTACATAGCATGACTGGAGTAATCAGAGTGATCAAACACACATATTTTTCGACCAATAACTAAACCATCCATATTAATCTTAACATAAGCACCCCGTGATTTGCTCTAAGCTCCATCTGTGGAGTCAACAGAACCATATGTCACATTTCTATTGAACTCAGAGTTTGTTCTCAGCTATGGGTGCAGTTCTTGCCAGTCTATCAGGTCTCCGTAATCTTCTGACATTAATTACAAACATTCAATAGTTAATGTCAAGTCAATAGACTAAAACAATCCTTACCATCTGAAAACAAGAACGTTATTTTAGTACAATAAGAGGAAAATCTAGAATGAAGCATACCATGTTCGGATGGATGATAAGGTTGAGGTTGCAAAGTTCTAAGACTAAGACCCAAGTCAATCATATCACCATCTTCTTTCCCTTGATAATACACATAAGACAGACTTCCATGACTTGCAAAATACCCTGATGTGTTTATTTAATTGATAAAAAAACCTACTGTGAATCCGAAATATGGTTGAAATGAAAGTTCCATACATATTTATACAAAAGCATAAGCGACATGCAAGACCAGTCACATGAATGCTATGACAACGTAGAGCAGAGAGGAGACATGGAAAAACAAGAACACTTTGTACCACATTATCGATCATCGAAAAGCTAGTGAGAGGTTAATATTCAAGGGATTTTCGTGGCACCAGCATCTACAAACCCCTCTCTTGAGCCAATATATATCAGCTTTGGAAGACAACAATTAAACTCAGACCCAACTCAAACTAGCAGCACATACAGCATTCTCAGACTCACACATGAAATTCAAAAACATATAAACCAAAACTCATTAGCATAGTAATTTACAAAACATTATGAAATAAACATGTTTCTTACAAACATTGAAACAAACTTGAAAACCCATATAAAAAATCACATAAAAATCACATAAAACTCATATATCCAGGAAAACTAAACAAAATCAACATACTCATGTAAAACACACATAGAACTCGCACAAAACTCAATATTAAAAATAAAATTAACCTAATTGAAATCGTGAAACCCTAATTTAATACGGAGCTAATTATAGTATTATAAAAAACCTCAATGTGTACATCATAACTTTTAAACATAAAAATAAACTCATAACTCATGTTTGAACCAAAAAAATTATATACTTATTACAGGCAAACTATATACATATGTACATATATATAATATAAATATATCATTATTATTTTTTATGTATAATAAAAATATAAATTATATATTCATTTTAATTATATATAACAAACATGAACTATTTATACATATACTAATATAATAATAAAAGTTTAGTTAATTATCTGATGTTTATTTCATTTTTTTATTATATTATTTAATCATAATTTTATTCATTTTACTTTTATGAATTTGGTTTTTTTAATGTACTGACTTAAAAAAATATATTTATAAAATATATATATATATATATATATATATATATATATATATTTCGCTACTAATTAGTAGATACTTTTATGGTTCAAATAAAAGTTATTAGTATGCTTTCTTGTTTAAAAGTTAGGGATGTAAGCATTAAGGATTTTTATAAAACTATAATTAGCTCTATATTAAATTAAAAATATTTTTTCCGATGATCTAACCGTACGGATGTTAAGATCTTTTGGTTTCAGTTATATATAAAAAAACTAAAATTTTTAAAATCTATTCTGTGTTTTTTTTTAACTTAACTAATAAAATGTATTTAAAAACATTTTTCGTCATATTATCAAAAGGTATTTTTTGTCATCTTCTGTAAAACAGACAACAATTTTCACATAAATTGTGTTGGATGAGTCAAAATAAGACAAGGGTTTTCTACATGAAACAAAATAAATATTGTATGAAATAAGGTGACACAACACTTTGAGAAAAATTCGTTTTATGAAATTCATAAAGACAAAAGTTTTGTATGTAAAAACTGTTGTATATTTTCTTATGTTTTAAAATCCTTAAAAAGATTTGTTTTTTTTTTATGAATTTTAGTTTTTTAAGCTATNAAGGTGACACAACACTTTGAGAAAAATTCGTTGTATGAAATTCATAAAGACAACAGTTTTGTATGTAAAACCCATTGTATATTTTCTTATTTTTTAAAATCCTTAAAAAGATTTGTTTTTTTTTCTGAATTTTGGTTTTTTTTAAGCAACAACCTAGAAAAATATATTTAATTATGTAGACGTACAAATATATGTATATATATATATATTGTTAGTAATTAGTAGATACTTTAATGGTTCAAATAAGAGTTATTAGTATGCTTTCTTCTTTAAAAGTTAGGATATAAACATTAGGAATTTTTATAAAACTATAACTAGCTCCATATTAAATTAAAAATATTTTTTGATGATTCAACCGTACGGATGTTAAGATCTTTTAGTTTCAGTTATGTATAACAAAAAATAAATTTTTAAAATAAATTTTGTGTATTTTTTAACTAAACTAATAAAATGTGTTTAAAAACATTTTTCGTCTTATTATGAAAAGATAATTTTTGTCATCTTCTGTGAAACAGACAACAGTTTTCTTAGAAATTGTGTTGTATGAGTTAAACGAAGACAATGGTTTTCTACATAAAACTGTTGTAAAATAAACTGTTTTTTAGGGATCTTGATTTGCACAACACAACATTGAAAAAGTGTTATCTGATGAGCTCTATCATACAACACAATATTATACTGTTGTGTGAAAACGTCTTATATAATTCCTCACAATAAACACTTGTCTAATATCAACAACGGTTTCTCATAGAATTGTCTGAAGTCTATTCAAACAACAATTTTATTAAACCGTTGTATGGAGCTATTGATTTGCACAATACAACATATAAAAAGTTTTGTGTGATTGAGTTTTTTAGGCAACGGTTTAAAACTGTTGTATAACACATGGATCAGATTACAGTTTTTCAGGGAAAAAAATAAATCATTGTATGTTAATTCTAGGCAACACTTTTTTCACTGAGCGTTATCTCATCGGTGTTGTCTGAAGCTGTGTTTCTTGTAGTGTCATCCACCTTAGGTGAGTAGATAAGAGACTAGTTAAGAAAATGCAGTTTTCATTTAGGGTTATCCAAATTGTATCCCCATAAAAAGCTTCTTCGAAGTACATCTAAGGTAGAAAACACTGTCTTCGAAATTTTGAAAAGACTAAATTAACCACTAAATAGGTAGGCTATCAAAGGTGGCTTTGAGAAGAACCAGTCTTACTGCTATATTCAAATATCAATTTTTTCATAAAGAGAGCTTAAATTTACCTGTTTTGATAAGAGGGTCTCAAAATTTTACTTTTGCTAGGGACAGTCCCAAATTTTTGCCTAAATATGATATGTCAATACCTCTCACCTTGCAACCCAAAAAAGCAGCCCAATATGATATTTTCTCACCTTTTTCTTGAAAACCATAAAGTGTGCATTTATGGAAATTAACTTTCAGACCACTAATGAGATGAGAGTATTGTAACACTCTCTTTATACCTTTGATCAAACAGTTTGAGACTTTTAAAAATAATATCATATCATCCAGAATGTCCCCTTGCTCTTCATCCATGTACTCCACCTGCTTACATTCATCCACCTTTAGCTTTATCATTTGTTCCTCAATTTAAAATAATAATTTACTTAAATTTTTTCCAAATTAACCAGATTCAATACAAAACCTTAGGTTAATGAAAGATAGATTATCATCTAGAATCCTGGTCAAGCTGATGATCGTGCCCCAACGTTGAAGAATAGTAGCAAAGTTTTCCTTATTCCATGCATATACCGGAAGGCCATTAATTTCAACCCATACTTTTCTAGGGATGAATAAATCATCCAATTCAGCTTTCTTCACCTTTTTAATATTTTCTCCATTAGATCAATATTACATCTCATAAAATCCTCCTTTTGGATGAATGTGAATTATGAATTTGATGAATGTCAGCGCTCTCACTACCACCATGTTTATCTATAAGCTATCCATTATATCACATATTGCGACCGTAGTCGTTGGGTTTTCCTATTCAACTATGAAACAGTGATGACATTCTTTTATCATCACTTCATTTTTCTTTCTCATTTCATTTTTCGACATTTTATAACGCCATACTTGACTTAACCGATTCTGGATGTTGTCATCCTTTGACTCATTGAGTTTTCACCATCACTTCAACCTTCCGTTTACCCTTTTCCCTTGCTTGTTAAAGTCTGAGTTTAGTCCCCTTGAATACTTTGGTTAGCAAGTCCAGAATCTTACCCATATCAATTTGATTTCTGACTATATTAAAGCCAATTCTATTATTAAACCTATCCCATTTCTTTGGGAGAATAATGTCTTTTATGCCCCCCTCTTAAAGAATTACCAGATCTCAGCAGCTATAGTATCACTGGGTAGGTTAGACACAAAGATAGTTCTGCCCTTGTTCTGACTCCTTCTATTTTCCACCTTGTAAGAGTACCTATTGGCAGATTCTGTTGAGTGATGTGCTTTATTACCACTCTTAGTCTGTGGTTCTTTGTGATTTTCTAATAACAATACCTCCTTGTAGGATTTAGTGAGTTCGCTACCCTTTCCTTCAATTTGATTTGCCCCTCCGGCCTTTAGATTCTTCAGACAATCATGATTCTCCATAAGAAACCCCATTTCTATGCTTGACCTTTTCCTATCCACAATTTCCATCTTATCGAAACTTAGAACATGAATTTGCTTCAAAGCTTGGATGATAGCCTGCAAATTATAAAGTTCTCTACTTCTTTCATAGTTACTTGATCTACCATCGAACCATGATTTTAAATAAATTCTTACATAGTTGAGTTCACAAGTGTTTTTAGAAACAAATGCAACATATTAAGGCATTTCACACAATTATTTCTTATTTCAATAACTATTGTTGTAGTTCTCTATAGACAACGATTTTATTTCTTTTAATGTGTTGTATTTGTTTTATTTACACAACTAGGACAAGAAGAAATATTTTATAGTGTGTGTTGTGTTTTTCAATATTAAACAATGATTTTGGTACACAAAAAATGGTTTTAAATAATGCCTCCAATCAAATAATGAATCAATATATTTATCAATACAAAATTTTCTAATTGATATACAATTATTATGTAAAAATTACACACATAACAATCTCATGTCTCTACATATATAGAAATCTGAAGGGATTGACCAATATACTATACACAGATTTGAAGAAGGTAGTTGCAGAAAACTTAGTCGTCAAAGGGGAATTACTTTCAAACAGGTAACTATGAGCCTCTACCTTTCCAACATCATTTCTTCCCATATCAACAAGCATAATGTGCTCAACACATTGTTTTTCATCATGCAAAAGCAGTTTCTCCAACATGTAGTCCTCTTTTGGTGTACGTTTTCTACTTCTTATGGTTCCAGCAAGCTTTTACAAACTTTCCAAGTAATGCACTGTGACAAACAAAAAAGTAGTAAGAGAAGACAAGATTATAGAGGATAATTCGAGTTGTTAACATCTTTTATACCTTCTTGACAAATGTTAGGATTTCTAGACTTGATGCAACAAGAATACACCCTCTGTCCTTAGCATGATAAATGTTAATAAAAAAATCGTAGAACTAAATAAAGATATGCACAACTTATCCATTATGTTCTTTTAAAGACATACAGACCTGTAAAAAAGTCATATATGGACTGGGATTGACTATTCTTAATTCTCTGTAAACTTCAAAAGGATCAGGAAAAGTTCTCCTTTCAAAACGCTGGCTGAGCACAATTTGTATGATATTCTCAGCCAAGATATGTTCTTTGGCCTGCAAGATCGCTTCTTTATATGTGTCGCTTGACATAGACGAGTTCTTTAGAGAAGGACAAAAGAGACTAGTGAATAATTTGATTGAGCCAACTGCAAGCCTTGACCTACTCCTCCACACAACCCAACCAACACCTGTATAGACAAGGCCATACTTATGACCACTCATCATCTCCCTGTTTAAATTCACCTAGTTAAAAATAATACTGTAACTGAATTATGATATTCATTCCTTCTCCTTTTTATTTCCTTTCTAATAACTTCCAACAACCAACCAAACAAATATATCATCCAAGACTATTAAAAAAACAAAAATTAAAAACATAATCTAGAATATTACTTATAACAGCTAATTCGAGCTTATTTGAGTCAAATATTACCATTAACGACATACATAACTAATTACCCTAATTGACGAGTACACACCTAAATAGTAAACACATACATAACTGATTATCATTTGATTCAGAGACAGTTTGATGCACTTTGTGACTACTTGATTGTAATTTTGGGAAACTAAAACTAAGGCATTGTAATAGACTCATAGTGAACTTATCTAAAATCTAAAATATAACAAAAGTTCAAGTCACATTCTAGCATCAATTTGTTTTGGCATAACCTAATGCGATCAGATACAAGTAAAAATAGAAGGACAAATAAAAACACAATAGAAGAAAAATTTATGACATGTGTATGCTTGGCATGGCTCACCCTCTTTCCAATATTGTGAATTGGCTCAACAATACTTCGTGCTTCAACTATCCCGATTGTACGTAACACTACGCAACAGAGCAGTAAATGTAAAATAATTACGCGGTGACATTATTTGAACTTCATAAGAAGGATCCTTCAAATTTCTGAGGAAAGAAGTGCCACCCCAACCAGTTCCAAGAACCACCACTTTCTTTTTCCTGGCAACACCCTGACCAACATCTATATATGCTTTATTGAATGGTCCGACCCGAGAATAAACCACCACACCTCTGCTACTGCACAATCCCTGACCAGTAATAAAAATGAGAAGTTACTGACTCTTTCACAACCAACTGTATGTCAATTACGTAGTTAATATTGGTGAGTGTAGTGTACTATAAACATTCTTATATATATATATATATATATATATATATATATATATATATATCATGTCTTTAAGAACAATATTGATTATAAAATAAAATCTTATACAAAACCTAAACAAGGCAAGAGTCATAATTGAAACAATGGATATACAATTTAAAACAAAGACGTATAGAAAAAAAATTAACAAAACACACACACATCAATACAATATATTATTTCTCAGAGTCAAAAGTTTTGTAAATCTAGGAAATAAAATTAAAACACAACATAAAATACGAACATACATCGGTAGTGTTACATGAGATGGATATATTTTAAAAAAGAGATTTAATATATGAAAAGATTAATTAGAATATAACAAGCACATAAACAAGATTTTTTTCTAATTGTTTGTGTGCAAACAAAATAAGAAGAAACAACATTAAAAAATTAGGGTTCGAAACAGATCGAAAAGAATCGAGCTTAAACTTACTAATTAAATCATTGCCAATTACTTCCCGTTTCGAGTTCAAGCTTTTCTTTTCCTTCGAGATATGATTAGCCTTTCGAGATACGACCCACCCCTTTGGAGATATGTGATAGAGTATATATTTATATATATTTTATAGGATTTTATTCTCATATTTCTAATATTTTATACATAAATAGATAAATATTAAATAGAGTTTAATGTTTTATTACAGAAAATAAAGAAATCCTAAACTTGGAAGAATTGGAGATTAAAGAATCCAATTTGGAGATAAATTAGAATTAAATTTAGAAGTGATGGGCTGCGTACACACGGTTCACTATTTGAGCCATAACTTGAATTCTAGAAGTCAGAATTGGGTGATTTTACAGCTCACGTGAAGATAATAGAAAAATCTATAATTCATATGTGGCCCAATACACATATTTCAAGTGGAGCAGCCCAGAAATAGGTCTGGACAGCTGACTACGAATTTTGTATTACAATTCTATCTCGTTTAGGAAAGTGAGTCTTGTTTTCTTGGAAACCATTAAAAACACTTTTATATTAGATTTTGTAATATAATTAGTGGCGGCCGTGTATTACCTAAAGTGAGAATCAGAGAGAAAACTTGGAGAGAGAACTTGAGCAAGGATTGAACGGATTCACTCCATGTTCAAAAGATTTTGTCAAGTTGTATCTTCTTAACTGTATACTCTTGTAGCCATGATTTTCAGTATTAATATATGTTTGTTTTCTTTCTTTGCTATGAGTAGTTAATTCTCTAATCTGGGGATTAGGTAGTATTCATTGGTTTGTGATGTTTGTTTAATATTATATTATGATTTCTCTGCTTTGCTAATCTATCGTACTGTGCTTAACACAATTATGGGAGTAGCTAACCTTTAATTGTATCTGTAGGGATTATTAATGAATCGGGAGAGGAGTTGTAATTCTAGTTCATGATATGATAGACATAAGTCAAATATTTAATTGGGAGATTAATATGAGACTGAAAATCATTGGGTCTTGATATCTTATAATTGTACATTAATTGTTCATGAGAGTGACAGTTAAGACATAATTGTAAGTATTATATTGTATCTTGGGAGAGAACATTATAAACTTTAGAAGGATTATTTTTAACAGAGTAAGAGACTTGTATGTCATAGTTGATAGACATTCATCAATACCAATGAAGAATCCTATTTTCTGGATTGTTTTTTTATCATCGTTAATTTAACAATTTTATTTGCTTATTAGTTTAATTTAGTTTATAAACAAAAATCCAAAATCATTCTTCTACACTTCTAAATTGTAAGGAATAATATACTTAAAATTGATATTTGTAACAGTCCTTCCCTGCGAACGATACCCTACTAAAAAATACTCGACAACAATATGATTGAATGATTGATTTCTTGAATTTGATTGATTGTTAATTAAATAGGCTTCTATTGAAAAGGGGGCAGCCGCTAGGGTTCTTGAATTTTGAGAGGGGGAGGCTCGATAGAGCAAGTCAGAGCTAGGTCGTTCTCCCCCAAATGCGTTGAGTGTTTAAAAGTTTTTTATTTTTAAGTTTTTTATTTTTTGTTAATTTAAGTTGAAGGGGAAAATTTTGGTTAAGGGGAGAATATTTGGATGTGAGAGATTAAAAATTGAGGGGAAATATTTGGATGGAAGTAAATTTTATAATACAAAAGTTTACTATTTTTAGAAAATTTTAAAATGTAAAGAATTTGGTGAGATATCCAAAAAAGGAAAGTGTAAAGAATTGGATGAGACAGATTAACAACTAAATTAATAGAACATATTATTAATATATCATATTTTCTTAAATTTTGAAAATATGTTAAATAAAACTATTATTAAATTTTCATGAAAAAATATATAATTTTTCATATTAAAATAATTATTCTATACAACAAGAGGTCTATTATATCATATATATAATAAGTGTAAAAAAAATTATTCAATTATGTATTATCAACAGTTAAAGGTTCGATTTCTAACAATTATAAAATATTATATAATTATAAGAATTAATTTAATGGGTAAGATCAATTCCTAATACATAATATTATATAATTATTTATAAGTTATGCTTAAGATTATAATAATAAATATTTAATAGTGTAAAAAGATATTATCCAAGTACTATATTAATATAAAACGATATTATCCAAGTATTGCCAAAAGTTTAAAATATATGGATTTCTAATATTTATATATTTATATTATATATATGTATAAATATATATATTTTATTAGTAATTAGTAGATACTTTTATGGTTCACATAACAGTTATTAGTATGCTTTCTTATTTAAAAGTTAGGGAGGTAAGCATTAGAGATTTTTATAAAACTATAATTAGCTTTATATTAAATTAAAAATATTTTTTTTGATGATCTAACCACACAGATGTTAAGATCTTTTAGTTTCAGTTATGTATAAAAAAATTAAAATTTTTAAAATTTATTTTGTGTATTTTTTTAACTAAACTAATAAAATGTATTTAAAAACACAACATTGAAAAAGTGTTATGTGATGAACTCTATCAGAGAACACAATATTGTACTGTTATATAAAAACGTCTTACATAATGCCTCACAATAAATACTTGTCTAATATCAACAACGGTTTCCATAGAATTGTCTGAAGTCTATTCAAATAATAGTTTTATTAAACTGTTGTATGGAGCTATTGTTTTGCCCAATACGACATATAAAAACTGTTATGTGATTGAGTTTTTTAGGCAACAGTTTTAAAACTGTTATATAACACATAGATCAGACAACAGTATTTCGGGGAAAAAAATAAACCATTGTTTGTTAATTCTGGGCAACACTTTTTTCAGTGAACGTTGTCTGATCGGTGTTGTCTGAAGCTGTTTTTCTTGTAGTGATATGGCCCATCTTTTCTCTTGTCCAATAGCCCAATTGAACTGTCTATTCCAACATTCTTCTTAGTATACTTCACCTTTTACTTCACCCATATACTTTACCTTCACATTTTAGTCAGTTTAACTTTGTGGAGTTGGTTCATTAACTCAATAAGATGATATCTCTAAATTCTATTTAGTGACATATTACTATTCTTCAATATAATGGCATATCCCAATTTAACTAATTTACCTAACCAAATTATATTTTGATTTAATTAACTCTGACATCGTTGGTTACAAACTTGGTATTCTTTAATTGATATCAAGTTTCAACATATTGACTTTGTAAATTTTGTATTTAACGGTTTTGTTGAGTTGCAAGTAAATTATGTATTTAGTAAAATCTAGAATATGTTCAAATTAAAAGTCTTTGTTTTTAATTATATCAACTCTTTTTAATCAAGTTCATGTATTAAATTTTTTAATAAATTTTCTGGAATAAGTATCAAGGGTTTGATACTTAAAATTGAAGTCAAACCAGGACTTAAGATTGTAGAATTAAAAATATATGCTTGTGTAATTCTTGAAGGTTTAAATTGGTTATTATCTATGCATCACACGAGGATGAAAGTTGAATCTGATTCCTTACTCTCAATTCAAGCCATTCATCGGCCAAGTGACAATTTTCTAGAAATAGGACATGCATTGGATATGTCTCATTTTATCTTACAATCAGTTCCTGGTTTCCCTTTTTCTTTTGTTAAACGACAAGCAAACAGAGTAGCCCATTACATGGCTAGAGTACCATGTTTGCTAAATTGTCCAAATATCTTTACCTCTCCTCCTTGTATGTTGGTGGAGTACCTTATGTGTGATTTATCTTCTTAATGAAAGAGTTGTGTCATTCAATATATATATATATAT
>QRFB01000090.1:26580-96192 GCA_008931105.1 Oenanthe javanica | reverse complement strand
TATATATATATATATATATATATATATATATATATATATACATATATATATATATATATGTTAAAGCACTATATTGTAGAACTAAAAAATATGCTAAGGGTTTCCTAAAATATAAGAATTATATTGTTTATTAGTTGTAAATTTTTATCACTAATAAATAGTTCTATATAAACTCTTTATATAATTGTTACTAATACTAATAGTTATAAAGATTTAACTGACAATTTTTAGAGAAAATTAACACTAAAAGAAAAAGAGCATCAGACAACACTGATTCGGTCAAAACGTATTGCCCAGAATTAACATAAAATGGTTTATTTTTGCCCTCCAAAATCCACGGTCTAATCCGAGCTTAATAAAACAGTTTTCAGAACCGTTGTGAAAAAATACTAAAAAATATGGAGGTTACACAACTGTTTCTAAAGACTATAGTGTTATTAGAATTCATACAATAGAAAAGATAACCGTTGTTAAATATTATACAACTATTTTACAAAAATATTATTTTAGTAGAATTCATACAACATGCCAAATAACTGCTGTTAAATGATGCACAACAGTTTTATTATATTATTATTTTATTAGAATTCACACAAGTATTTTTGATATCATTGTTTCTTAATATGACATACAAAAGTTTTTAAAGTATTGTCTTAGATTTTTAAATAGTTAAAAAAAAAAATCTTTATGAATTTTGGTCTTTTTAACCTTCGGTTTCAAAAAAAATACTATTATGTGGATACGTACAAATGTGTATAGTTGGTTAGTAATAAGTCGATAGTTTTATAGTTCGAACATGAGTATGAATATGTGTTTTATATGTACAAGGTAGGATATAGATAATGAGTTTGTGATAAATCTATAATTATATCCGTATTAAATTAAAATTATTTTTTTCGATGACCAAATCGTACGGATGTTAAGATCTTTCGATTTTAGTGATGTATAAAAAAACAAAAAAAAATTTATTTTGTATATTGTTTATAACAAAAGTACTAAACATCACCTAGAAACATTTTTCGTCTTATTGTAAAAAGGTAATTTTGTGCTCTTGTGTCAAACGGACAACGTGTTTTTAAACGCATTTGTTGTATGAATGAAAAGAACACATAGATTTTCTATGAAAGACTATTATAAAATAAATCATTGAATGAAATAATTTAACACATTGGTTTGAAGAAAAACCATTATACGAGTTTAATGTCCACAACTGTTTAGAATGTATAAACTGTTGTACGCCAGCTTAGATTTTTAAAAAAATAAAAAAAGATTCATTTTCTTTATAAATTTTGATTTTTTTACCCTACGACTTTGAAAAGTATAATTATATTATTAATACCTATAAAGGTGTATAGTTCCTTAGTAATAGGTACATAGTTTCATAATTCAGACATGAGTAAGAGTATGCATTTGGTGTTTACAAGTTAGGATGTATACACTAAGTTTGTTATAAAATTATAATTAGTTCCATAAAAAGTTAAAATTATTTTTTTCGATAATCCAACCGTACGAATGTTAAGATCAATCTGTATTAGTGATGTAGAAAAATAAATTAAAAAATTTGAAATTTGTTTTGTATGTTTTTTAATAAACCTAGTCAAAATAGTAAATAAACATTTTTCGTCTTATAGTAAAAAGTTAATTTTTGTCCTCTAGTATCTAATGGACAATGTTTTTTTTATGATTGTGTTGTATGAGTTAAAAGAACACATCGGTTTTCAACATAAAATCGTTATAAAATAAACTATTGTATAAAATGAATCAACACATTGGTTTGAGGAAAGATCATTGTTTGAGCATAATGAAGACAACAGTTTTGAATCTAAAAACCGTTGTAAAATGACTTGGATTTTTAAACACTAAAAAATGATTCGTTTTCTTAATAAATTTTGATTTTTGTACCTTATGACTTGTAAAATATATTTATATTATTAATACATACAAAGGTGTATAGTTTCTTAGTAATAAATACTCACTTTCATATTTTGGACATGAGTATGAGTATGCATTTGGTGTTTACAAGTTAGGATGTATACATTGCGTTTGTTATAAAATTATAATTAGTTCCATAAAAAATTAAAATTAGTTTTTTCGATAATCCAACCATACAGATGTTAAGATCAATCTGTATTAGTGATGTAGAAAAAGATTTAAAAAATTTGAAATTTGTTTTGTATGTTTATTTTTAATAAAACTAGTCAAAATAGTAAATAAACATTGTTTGTCCTATAGTAAAAAGTTAATTTTTGTCCTCTACTGTCTTGTGGACAACGTTTTTTTTAACGATTGTGTTGTATGAGTTAAAAGAACACATCGGTTTTCAACATAAGACCTTTATAAAATAAACTATTATATGAAATGACTCGACACATTGATTTGAGGAAAGACCATTGTTTGAGCATAATGAAGACAACTGTTTTGAATCTAAAAACCGTTATAGAATGACGTAGATTTTTAAACACTAAAAAATGATTCGTTTTATTAATAAATTTTGATTTGCGTACCTTATGACTTGTAAAGTATATTTATATTATTAATACATACAAATAAAGGTGTATAGTTTCTTAGTAATAAGTACTCAGTTTCATATTTTGGACATGAGTATGATTATGCATTTGGTGTTCACAAGTTAGGATGTATACATTGAGTTTGTTATAAATTTATAATTAGTTCCATATAAAATTTAAATAATTAAAAATTGAAAAGTGATGCTAATGGGTAAAATCATAAAATAGGAAAACAATATTTGACAAACATTACTTCTATTATAATATAAAATTAAATGGCATATAATTATAAAATTTAAATAAATAACACATACCTATTATACATATTAATATTTTTATATTTCCCCTTACCCAAAATCATTTCCCCCCTTAACCAAATTTTTATTCCCCCTCA
This sequence comes from Oenanthe javanica, assembly GCA_008931105.1. NCBI lineage: Eukaryota > Viridiplantae > Streptophyta > Magnoliopsida > Apiales > Apiaceae > Oenanthe > Oenanthe javanica. Next base: position 93,291 of record QRFB01000090.1, on the reverse strand, counting down.
TTCTTTTCACACAACTCTCTCTTTCTCTCTCACAATTCTAAACCCTAGTCTCTCTTACCTCATTCTCTTCCCCTCTTTCTTTTCAGATCTCTCCCGTACGCGAGCGGCTCTCTCACCTCTATTTCTCCCCTTAATTCTCTTAGTTTGAAGCCTTGACTCTCTCACCTCCATCTTTCCCCCTCTCTTAGTTTGAAACCTGTCTCTCACCTCTCTAACCCTAATTTTCACATCTTTGCCACACCTTAAATCCAAAGACCGACCTCTCTCACATAACTTCAATTAGTTGGTTAAAGTTTATAACCCCAGTGTCATCAAATCTCTCTCCCTCTCTCACGACTTCAATTAGTTTGTTAAAGTTTAGAACCCTAGTTTTATGAAATAGTTTGTGAAATCTCTATATTCTAGTTTAATCAAATCTAAAGGTTCAATTAGTTCAATTAAGAAGAGAGGTTTCAGTTTCGTTTAGTAACTTTTTCTTTAATTTATTATTTATTTATTTCAATTGTTGATTTTCGGGGTTTAATTGTTTGTTTATTTTTGTTCATGTACTCTAATTTGGATGGGTTGATGAAAGTCTAATGGGTGTTTTTGCATATGTTAAAAGATCTTTTATAAAGTCTAAAGATATTCACATAAATATATATTTGTGATTCATAATGAATTGTAATTGTTTTTGAACATGTGAATCTTAGGTCGAGAGCAGGGATGCTAAGGCAATTTTGGTTGCCACTCAAAAATAAAGTAATAACATTGATAGTAGAAAAGCCAAAAATGCTTGACAACTTGAGAAGGTGGCAACATGAGTTGTGCTAGATGCAGAAACAAACAACAAATCTGTTAGCTAATTAGTCTATATACTAATTTATATATATGTATACATGTTATTTTTTGATTTGGCTAACACAATATACTTGTCTAGACAATTTTATGTTCAAACGTTTTTATCGTCGCACATGAATAATGCTTAATTTGACATGTAAAACATATTTATTGTAACTAGTTTTACCTTTGAAGAACCGCACTTATACTTTTGTTAAACATAAAAAGGGCAGGGAAAAAATATTTCATATATTATTTTTTATTAGCATTTTTACTCCTTTTTTGACAATTAATTGTACTTGCAATTGCTGTTGAATATTCTCTCTTCAATGTACAGATTTATTCTAGATAGCTGACATCACCTTTTTATCAATGATAAAAATATTGAACAAGTTCGAAGTCAATCGCCAACTCAATACAGTAGTTCATTTGCCCCGCGCAAGTGAATGGATGGACAATAAAGCATCAATAGAGATTGATATGTGATATGGGCTGAAAGTAAACCCTAAAGACACAATTAATGTGACATTAATTGGACCTAGTCTGGTCCAAAAGAGAGGCCCAATTAATGAGGCTTGAAACCCTAATTAGTGAATAAATTCGTAATTAATTGATTGGCTAAATATACAGCTAATTAATAATGTCCAAATACATGGAAACTACTCCAAGGAGTGGCTCCCAAGACACCTCAATCAACAAGAAAACCTATTCCTACTTGGAAACTACTTTTATCACAAGAAGAATCCAGAATCCTTCTAGGAGGTGGCCTGCTCACCGGGGGTTCCTAAACCTACTCTAATTCTTAGACTCTCTATGTCTATATAAAGGGCCTAACCCCTCATTATTAGAACTACGTTTTGGCTTGATTCTCTAAACACAACAGAGATACGTAGGCATCTTGTGAGGGCAGAACCGAGCTACGAAACACAAGCTCAGCCATTAAAGCTCGTTAAGCTCCGACATACACCGCATTAACTACACCCTAGATTTTGTTCCACAATATTTAGCGCCGTCTGTGGGAAGAAGACATCAACCATGGCAAGAACACGACGAACTGACGGAGATATCGTCCCCACCACGGGCGATCCTACTGCTATCATCCCTCCTGATGAAACTCAGACTACCGAGGTCCCCGCTACCACCATTATTCAAGGGCCAAACACCCAAAGGCTTGGTCCGTTTAGTGAGATCGTCCACTCCACCAATCCTGAGAAAATTGTCCATGGATCCAACCCACTATCTCAGGTAACTCAAACTCCTTTCATGGCTACTGCTCCTCACGCACAAATTTCCACTATTGTTATCCCCAGTAGCACTGTTACCCAAACAAGACTTGGAATCTCCCAAGCCTATCCCCCTCCTTACGTCAGAGGGTTGGAACCACATAACTATGGGCGTAGAGAAGATGTCCGTGATTTCTCAGGACCATACTCAACCGATGATGAAAGCTCAGAGGGCACTGATATCAATCCCAAGATAAGAAGGCCAGGTAAAGAGCTCGCAGGAAGCCGACGTTCACAGTCCCGTAGGACACTAGAACAGAAAATTGCTTCCTACGAGGCTGAACTCAAAGGCATGACTTGTTAAAAGATTCAAAGGATTATGTGAAAAAGTGTGACAGGTGCCAAAAACATGCACCGGTCATTAGGCCACCTCCTGAGATGTTAACGTCCATCAATTCACCCATCCCATTTGTAATGTGGGGGATGGACATTCTTGGGCCCTTTTCAATGGCTAGCGGACAAAGAAAGTTCCTAATCATTGCAATCGATTACTTCACTAAATGGATTGAGGCTAAGCCACTAGCCAAGATAACCACAAAACAAGTAGCTCAATTCTTATGGGAAAACATCATATGTAGGTATGGGATACCACGAATCCTGGTGACGGACAATGGCACACAATTCAACAATGAGGAATTTAAGGGATATTGCAACGATAATGACATCGCTCTACGCTTCACTTCTGTTGCACATCCTCAAGCAAATGGGCAGGCTGAGGTAGCTAATCGAATCATCCTAGATGGTCTTAAGAAAAGGATCGAGCGTTCTGCCAACACTTGGGTGGATGAGCTTTTGCCAATACTCTGGGCTTACATAACCACTCATAGAGTCACTACTAATGCAACTCCATTCTTTCTGGCTTATGGAGCCGAGGCAGTAGTCCTAGTTGAAATATCACATGTATTCCCAAGAATTAAGGCCTTTGAGCCTGAGGATAATGAAGAAGGAATGAAACTTGCATTAGACTTGATAGATGATGTCAGAGACAAAGCTCATGCAAAAATCGTTGAATATCAAAAGAAGTCGTCTTTCTACTACAACTTAAGGGTTAAAGAAAGATTTTTTAGACAGGGAGAATTGGTCCTCAGGAAAGCTGAAGGGTAGGCCCCAAAGGCAAATTAGCCCCCAACTGGGAAGGGTCGTACAAGATAAAACAAGTTAAGGGAGGAGGATCATACATCCTTGAAACCCTAGAAAATGTTGACGTGCCAAGGATGTGGCATGCCTCAAATCTGAAGATTGATTATATTTAAAGAATTCAGCTATGAATTCTTATATTTAGTAGGAACTAAGTAGAAATAAGGTTCGATGAAACCATTAGGATGTAAGAGCTTTTCGTTCCAGAAAAAATTCTCATTTTGTAAGGGCTGTGCCCACTTTAGCCTCGAAGGCATTATTAATAAAACTCTCAACTTTATAACACCTTCAAAAATATATGTGTTTAGCCTAGATTGGCAATTTTTATTAAGTTCCTGTATGATAAAGGAACAGGATCCAGCCTGGATAGGCACTAATATATATGCTTATTTGTTCTTTTATGCTCAAAAAGTATATTTTGTCAAATATGCTAAGGCATGAAAAAGAAGAACAAATAACAAGGACTTTTTATAGATAGAGAGTCTTAGGAGTACATAAATTAAAAACAGAAAGGGAATACAAGGAATACAAGAAATACAGGAAAAGGAAAAAGAAACTAAGGGAAATCTTCGACATCTTCATCCTCCCATGTCCTCTCTTCTCCCTCTGCTTCCTTCCTGGCATTCTCCTCAGGTTCTGGAGTAGAGTCAAAAACCCGATCATAATCATCCAGGGCCTCGCCACCCGACAAGTCACCTGAACCTGTCCCTCCAGCCGTCGAGGTCAAGGCCAATGGCTGGCCCATGGGACAAGGAAAGTCGACCGGATCAAAGAGGCCGGGGTGCTTGGCCAAGACTGTGTCAAGACACTTCTCCCAGGCTTGAGCACAAGTCGCCGGGAAAACCATGTCGTCGTGCTTATCCATGAAGGCATAAAATTCATCGGACTCCATATATTTAGCAATTTGATCCTCTTTGTCCGCCTTCAACTCCTGAACCTCGGCATGGGCCGCTAACAGCTCTTGCTCCTTTTCGAGCAGCTTCTTCTCCAAATTGGCCACTTTGGCCTCCGCCTTGACCTTGCCCGACCTCTGGGCCTTCTCAGAAAAATGCCAAGTTTTGGCCTGATGGGCCATGATCTGAAAGTAGGTATTGACCTGTTTTAAAGAAACAAAAAAAAGGTGAGAAGCAGAGAAAGTTAATAAGCAGTCAAGTAAGAAAAGAGAGGAAACAAAATGGGCCTTACCATGGCAACTGCTTGGGCCCCCAAAGTCTCGGCCTCTTCGATGTCCGTTTTCAGGACAATTTTAGCTTTATCGACTGGAGGAATAGAGTTCTGCGACTAGTCAATGGAGTTCAAAATACTCCCTACAATGGTGTCTTGCCTCCTTAGGTCCCGACTAGGCCTCCATGCCGCCGTGGCTGGATCTTCCTACTCCTCACGGGGCCTCTTCCCCATGGCCTTATTATAGGCCCCTTCGCAGGGTTGAAGAAAGCTGAGAAAATTGGGCTCCTTTATTGGGCCCTCCAAAGCCTCACGGGCCTTCCTCATTTTGTGGATCGCCCACACCCAGATGAAAATTAATGCTCTCAGCAGCTGCAAAACAAACAATGAAATAAAAAGGCGGACTCAGAAAAAATTAAAGTAAAGGAAAAAGAGGGTAAGAAAATTACCCTTGTCAGAAACATTAGAAAGGCCTTTAAAGAGAATTCCTCCAAAAGCTTTCGATGGTGGGTCAAGCCCTTGTCTTGGCCCAAATCCGCGATAATGAGCTTTTCCTCAGGAGTCAGTTGGATCAAGCCCGGATTCCCGTCCTTGACCGTGCAGAATGTGGGCCTAAACAAGGTGGCCCAGTCACCGCCCTCCCACTCCAAAAACAAGAAATCCCTCCTCCACTCTTGATTGGAGTCGGGCAAAGATTTATTGCTAAAAATTGGGGAGACACCTTGCCTATGGCTGATATAGACCCAACCCAACATTGAAGATGGACTATTCTTGAATTGAAAAATACTTCTAAAAACAGCTATGGAAAGGGGATAATTTTTCTTAAGGCATAAAACTAAGAAATAAAGAAGGGTCTGCCATGAGTTTGGGGATAATTGGACTGGGCTTATTCTAACCTCGGCTAAGAGTCTAACAATGAACTCATGGACAGGAAATCTGAGGCCACCTAAGAGGGCATCCCTAAAAACACACAACCTGTTGGGCCGCCAATGGCAAGCCCGATCTCAAGGTTCGGCCAAAACGAACTTAAAACCGAAGGGTAGTTTGTACAATTTTGAAAATTTATCGCAGTGAAATTGGTTGGTAAAAATACTGGTATACCTAAAAGCATCTAACTCGGCCTGGGTAGGAAACTCGTCACCCATTGATTGCAAAAGATCATAAATTGAGGAAAAATTAGAAGTCACGGTAACAATGTTACCTCTTTTTGCCGCCCTGGCAAGAAGCCTTTGCTGCGCAGAATCTTGATCGGCCATCGATCTTCAACAAATGAAAGCTTGATAGACGGAGAAGATGGAGATTGGTCGGAAGAAGCTTGCCGAAAATCGCCTTGCCAAGAGAACTCTAGGGAAAAGTTTTAAGTGATAATTACACTGAGAAAGTAATAAGTGAAAAGTAAAATTCTCACCTCACTATTTTATAGCCGAAGAAAACGGTAATTCAACCGGTTGAACTTCCTATAGCCGGTAAAAATAAGGCCCATAAACTGGTTGGGCCTAGCAGGCCTGTGGCCCAAAAATCGAAGAGGACTGAAACGCATGAAAAATAGAAATGGGTCAAGGCCCATCAAGTCACTATATTTATGGGCCCTGTTAACTACAAATCGAGGTGTGAAAAAAAATCGACTAGGAGTCTCATTCGACCAGGATCATTTTGGTTGCTAAAATCGACTAGGAGTCTCATTCGACCAGGATCATTTTGGTTGCTAAAATTGACTAGGAGTCTTATTCGATCAGGATACATTTTGGTTGCTAAAATCGACCAGGAGTCTCATTCGACCAGGATACATTTTGGTTGCTAAAATCGACCAGGAGTCTCATTCGACCAGGATACATTTTGGTTGCTAAAATCGACCAGGAGTCTCATTCGACCAGGATATATTTTGCCACCAAAACCGACCAGGATCCTGGTCGAATTCGACCAAGAAATCCTATCGATCTGAATTTAATCATGTCCTAAAACCGACTAGGATCCTGGTCGAAAATCGACCAGGTAACCAGCTCGATCAGGATTCAAAAGAGTCCTAAAACCGATTAGGATCCTGGTCGACCATCGACCAGGAATCGTACTCGACTAGGATTCAAATGAATCCTAGAATCAACCAGGAATCCTGATCGACCAGGATTCAAAAGGTTCTTGGAATCGACCAGGATCCTGGTCGAATATCGACCAGGATCCCCTGTCGACCAGGGTTCCACAAGGAAGCAAGAATCGACAAGGATCTTGGTCGAATTCGAGGATTCCTGGTCGAAAATAATATTAAAAAAGCCAGAAAATCATTAAAAATGATTTATAAGGCAAATAAATTATGAAAAATTCTCTAAATATAGAGAAAAATTCATAGAAATTAAAGAAAAATACATGTGGGTACCAATAAATTATGGAAAATTCTCTAAATATAGAGAAAAATTCCTAGAAATTAAGGAAAAATACCTGTGGGTACCAATAAATTATGGAAAATTCTCTAAATATAGAGAAAAATTCCTAAAAATTAAGGAAAAATACCTGTGGGTACTAATAAATTATGAAAAAATCTCTAAATATAGAGAAAAATTCCTAGAAATTAAGGAAAAATACATGTGAGTACCAATAAATTATGGAAAATTCTCTAAATATAGAGAAAAATTCCTAGAAATTAAGGAAAAATACCTGTGGGTACTAATAAATTATGGAAAATTCTCTAAATATAGAGAAAAATTCCTAAAAATTAAGGAAAAATACCCGTGGGTACCAATAAATTATGGAAAATTCTCTAAATATAGAGAAAAATTCCTAGAAATTAATGAAAAATAGTGATGGGCACGAGAAAAGAATTATAAAAATTCTGCATGGGAACTTGAGTAACAGAGTCATGAACCTTAACTTCTACAAAGTATTGCACATTTTACAGAAGTTGGGGGCAAATGATATGGGCTGAAAGTAAACCCTAAAGACACAATTAATGTGGCATTAATTGGATCTAGTCTGGTCCAAAAGAGAGGCTCAATTAATGAGGCTTGAAACCCTAATTAGTGAATAAATTCGTAATTAATTGATTCGCTAAATATACAGCTAATTAATAATGTCCAAATACATGGAAACTACTCCAAGGAGTGGCCCCCAAGACACCTCAATCAACAAGGAAACATATTTTTACATGGAAACTACTTCTATCACAAGAAGAATCCAGAATCCTTCTAGGAGATGGCCTGCTCACCGTGGGTTCCTAAACCTACTCTAATTCGTAGACTCTCTACGTCTATATATAGAGCCTAACCCCTCATTATTAGAACTACGTTTTGGCTTGATTCTCTAAACACAACAGAGATACGTAGGCATCTTGTGAGGGCAGAACCGAGCTACGAAACACAAGCTCAGCCATTAAAGCTCGTTAAGCTCCGACATACACCGCATTAACTACACCCTAGATTTTGTTCTACAACAATATGAGATTGCCATGTATGCAATTTTACATTAAATTTGTGGTTCAATTAGAAATTTATGTATTGATATTGGTTGGTTAGGAGCATTATATAAAATCTTTGTTTTTTTGTGTAAATAAATCTGTTATTTAATTTATTATTAGGCAATGATGTCGGATATAAGAAATACTTGTTAAAATCACATAAAACCATTGTGTCAAAAGAAGTAAAAATAGATCATTGAGTTATAAACTGTTGTTTATAGAAAATAGAAACAACAATTTACTAAAAATAAACTGTGGTACTTAATATATTTAACAATTGTTCTAAACCTTAAAATTTTTGTGCATTTAGCTCTCCAACAACGTTGTTGTTTCAGAAGACCATTGTGTTTTTGAAATATTAGCAATAGATTCAAAATAAAGAAAAATTGTGTTCGACAAATTCTAACATATTTGAAATGAAAAACAGTTGACTTATAAATAGGCAGACAACGGTTTTAGTATGTAGTGTTGTTGTTTCTCGATGTTATACAACATTTTGTTAAACATGGTCAGTTGACTTCAATGAAATTACACCTCAATAGTCAACGGAAAACTAGTGTATCAGACAACAGGCAAAAACCTTTGTCTGAAGCTGTTTTTCTTGTAGTGTAAATTAGTACATAATTCAAACTTAAAATTCTAAAATAATATAACTAGAATGGTATAGTTTTATATTTTTAATATTAAAAATTGCACATTAAACAAAATGTTAATGATATTATTAAATTAAATGATATTATAATATATTTCTAACTTTACTTTTCTTATTTTTAAAAATGGTTTATGAAAAATTCAAAGAAAAAAATTAAAGAAAAATAAAAGAGTTAGTCATTATAATAAAAATAAAAGATATATTATATGACATTATTTAAATAAAAGAAATATAATAAAAAATTTAGTTTGGATTTTGCTTTAATAGATAATTGATGTAGGAACAATAAAAAAAACTTAATTTGCGTGCTTAGTATAAAGTTTAAAAATAAAAGATAAAAGAATCATTATAAAAGGCAGGTCTAAAAAGAGATAGTGTTCCAGTAGTGTACAAAGGAGTAGGGCTGGTCATCAACAGCTCTGTTCGAACAAGCTTGAGCTCGATTCGTTAAGAGCTCATTCGGTTCGGCTCGTTTAGAACTCGAGCTCGAATTGAACTTTTAGTATGTTTGGCTCGACTCGCCTCGAGCTCGTTTAGCTCGAGTTCGGCTCGTTAAAATTCGAAAAAATATAATATATTCTGAATATTTTTATAATATTTCTAGCGTTTTAAATTTAAAATTTCAATTCGAATATTTAATATGTGAATCATTTAGGATGATAGATTAAAATTTTCATGTAAAACTTAACTGTTCGCGATCGAGCTCCGCTCATTTTTGTTTGATAAGAACTCGAGTGCGGCTCAATTTATTAATGAACTCGAGTTCAAACATATTTTTTGTACGATAAGAAAGCTCAGCTCACCTCGATTCGTTAGAAAAAAAAGTTCTGTTCCTGAAAAACCTCCTAAGGGGGTAAGCAAGATTTATTCTAACGTAATAAAGTGTTCACATTCTTAAAACCAATACAGTATTAACAATTTTATAATTGTCGTAATTGTAATAAAGTTGTGATTGCACTTTAAGATGGACTCATAGTTTCCCGTCTAATGGCCCATCTAGTCGGTGGAATAATTAAGTTCTCGACTTGCAACATTTTCTCAGAAGTTCAAGTCTTTTCCATGGCTTACTTCATTGGGATCGCTTCGGATTTTATGCAGTTTTTATGAATTTTTATCAAAGTGAATGAAAGGCCGATTCTGTTGAAGGCATAAATGAAACAATTATTACTTATATGGTGATGGATCTGAGATAGAAAAAATAAAAAAATTCACGCCAACAAATGGCTCTCTACTAATATAGTAGTTGATTGGTCCTTCGAGATTTTCAACTCTTTTCAAGGGGGGAATAACAAATCTTATGCTAGTAAAAAAAATTCTTGATGGCGTCGACCACCAGCTAGTGTTTTAAAGGCTAATGTTGATGCAGTTACCGGCATAGCTAACAATAGAATTGGCTGGGATGTGTGGTCAGAGATGGAAATAGCATTGTGATTGCATTAGCGAGTTGATTTATACATAAATCTTTTTCTCCTGCAATAGCCGAAACTATTGATGTCCTTCACAGGGTTCGTATATTTGCACTCAACTTGGGCAGTTGGGCTATCTAAGGTCTTAGCTGAATCTGACTACAGTGTACAAAGAAATCGATGTTAAGCTTAATGCGTTCAGACTTCAGAGACAACATATTATCACTACATGTACTCCATGGACCATGATATCAGGGACTTTTGCAGTTTTGAAAGTATTAGAAAAACTGTGTAATAACATTGCTCACGCTATTCAGATGCAAAAATATGTCACTTTTGCATTACACTCTGTGACGGCTTCCTATACATAATTTCAAAATTTATGCAGAATCTAATCAATCTATAATAGTAACACACTAACACTATCTCTAGGTGGCCTCCAAACTAACTCTTCTTGTACTTGACAGAACAATCAAACTAATCAATTTATCAGTAACATCCCTTTCTCAATTAAAATCAAATTCAGGCAAGAAAAAATAAAAAAATGGACACTGCATGGTTAATGTATATGCTCTGGTACAACACTTATTTTTGTAGTTAACCAACCATAACTATATATAATCCTATCTTGTAATCATAATAAAATAGCTTTTGTTTCACAGTTTACATATCAATCTTGAGCATAAAAATCAACTACTTCTTTAAGATTGAGCTGAAACAAAGAAGAAGAATCATTGTGCATCAACCACAACATGTGTTCAAACAAAATTGCATCCACATCCACAAATAACACTCTGTTTTTACTCCCTCTTCTTTCTTTGACATTAATATGATCAAGTACCAATCTTCTTTCATTTCTATTCACCAAATCAATCAAAACCCTGAAAGGATTTTCTTCTAAAACAAATGGATCAACCCAAAACTCCCTCTTCTCCTTTCCCACCACTACCCTCACCGGATCATCCGATGTTCCAAAACTCCCATCCTTTAACTGTCGGTAGCCAAGCCGCGTTCGGATACACTGCCCTCTCAATATAGACACCGGCAGAACCAAGCACTCCATTCGAATTTATAAATATTATAATTTTATATAACACCTTTCCGAAAGGATCAGCTGATCTTACACGTACATATGCGTGTTCCTGTGATAACACTGGCAGAGGATCTTGAGTAATGGAATTTATAATTTGTGCCCCTGTTTGTGCCTAATTCACTGGCCTGCCAACGGGTTATATGTATGGTAATGTTGTGGTGTTTGTGTGTGTGTGATTGAATGAATGAGAGCGTGTATAATCTTATTTTGAGACACATTGATGTGTATATATAGTATGTTGCCGGCACTAAAAATAGCCGTTGGAGTGAGAATAATCTAAACTCATGGAACCATCTAGGAATTATGCAAATGAAATGCACATTTGTCGCTGCCGACTTTGATGTGAATTTTGGACATTTGCTCGTTATTTTCAAATAATTAGCTACCAATACAAGATTTTTGTATAATTGTATCTGTCTCCACCAACTTACTGTAAATTTATATGTAATCATTTTTTTTCCTTTTGGTGTCTACTTGCGGAGTTGCGGTGGAGTATAAAATTTACCCAAAATTTGTAATATAGATTATATTTAGAGAAATTGTTAAATTTATGTTGTTTATCCTTGAACAACACGAATGTGACAGAGAGTATATAAATTCGACCGGAGTTCATGCAAGTACGGGCTTATTACTGTTGTAAAAATAATTTATTTGCTGCATGTCTCCATGTAAGAATGAAACATAAAACCTTAGTTTGATTAAAAGGATAATGAATTCGGAGGTTTGAAGAAAAAAATTATATGGTAAATATATACAATTTTTATTTAATTACTTTTATATTTATTTATATTTTCACTTTATTTACACAATTTTTTATTTTCACTTTTACGTCATTTAAATTTGTTAATTCATTCGTTCCAATTAAATAGAACAATGAACCATATTGAAATGAAATATAGTGGGAATAAAATAAAATTATACTATTCAGAAATATATATTATTAATTTAATTTATATTCGATCTCCATTTTATTATATAAATAAATAATAAATATATAAATTCTATTTCGGACCAACCCGAGCACATATTTGGGATATTGAGCACATTTTAATTTAGTCAGAAATGAAAAAGAAGATGGTATCTTAAATGGCCTAACTTTTACATATAAGGATAGGCAAACCGTACCCTAATTAGATACTCTCTCCTCCCTCCGTCTCTAAAAGCTTTTCGTGTTTTGATTTTTTGCACTGTTCATTGTAAGCGATTGACTACTAATTTACACATAATTTATAAAACAAAATATAATGATGAGTGATTTTATTTGATTCGTATCTATGAGTACTTTAATACAATAAAATTTTTATATTTAATATTCATACGAAATTAAAGACATTAACGATTAAAAATGTATGTTGGCATATCGTTTTGAGCGTGTAGGCAAACCGTACCATAATCGAATATCGTTTTGGGCGTATGAGAACGCGGTTTCTCCAAGGTTCGATGTTCACAACCCACTTCTATTTTTTCTGTCGGCCACAAGCTTTACCGCTTTACTTACCGATTTCCAATATTCTTTTTGTTTCAAATTCGATTAAGTTTGATGTTTTTACTTACAAAATATTGCGGAACATGGGAATTCTCCATTGCATATGATCTTACATCCGAAATAAAATTTGGTGAATACTATATTAAACCAGATAACAACGCAAAATTAATCTGAATAAAAAATCAGGCCAACTATTCGAGAAGGAAACAAACAAACGTACATCTTCATAACAAGACTTCAAATCCAGGGACTTAGATATAATTATTATGTCCAGTAGGGTTTCCGCCAAGCGGGTATGTAGGAGCAGCAACCCCAGCACCCGGCGCTGCCGTTCCAACAGGCTGGTGATGATGATGGTGGTGGTGGCCAGTTTGGTCCGAGGCCACCGCAGTCCCAACCGGCACGTGGCGGGTAGTCCCAGCTGCCAGGACAGGGTCATGGTGGTGCAGCTTGTGCTTCCCATAGAGTTTCTCAGCTGCGTGTTCAGCTTTGGCCTCGTGCAACTTCATCTTAGCTTCAGCTTCTTTTGCTTTCATTTTCTCATGAGCTATCACTCTCTCCTCGCTTGTTCTTGCTGTTGCTTTCTCTACCTGCACGCAATCAATCATTCATTCATCACAACATCACAACTAGATACACATGTAGATAAATATAAAGATACAGACAATGAAGGGACTAGAATTTTCAAATATTCCGAGCTAAATTAATAAATCATTGATTTTTGGAGTTTAACCCGAACTCAAAATCAAATTTTTACTAATTTTTAACTAATAATCATAATTTGAAAAATAAATTCACTATTGATTTTTGAAGTTCAGTCGGAGCTAGAACCTAAGCTAACACCCCTTGATTCCACCATGCGTACAGAATGATTGATTACCTTTTCTTGAACATGGGCTTTGTAGATGTCAACATGCTCCTGGGCAGCACTAGCTGCGTTACTCACCTTCTCCTTTACTGAACGCATGATTGCACTTGCTTTTCGCAGAACTCTTACAAAACAAAAACAAATAGAGTATTTAGTACTTAGAGATTAAGATGAGAATAAATTAAGATGAATATAATTTCTATATGCTATGTATATAAATATATGCTAGTATTGTAATACGTGTATTTATTTATCAGGTTGGAACGTTGTAGGCTTGCCACGTACGTGCTACGTGTCTCACATGCAGTGCACGCGATATCCCGAAAGATAAAAGTGTCAACCTGCATAAACTGATTAAAGTACAGTATTTAATTATTTATTAATATCCGCAATAATATAAAGATTTATATATAATAGGTGCTTTTCTGTGAATGCTTTTAAATCCTTAATTATTTTTAGAAATCTTCAATTTTAAACATTATTAATTTATTTTTCCCAACTTTCGATTTTCAGAAAAAATAACAATTATATAAAATAAATATTAATAATATATGAAAAAAATCTATTATTATTCTTAAATCTCACATAGTGTTTATCCCATTTTATGATGAAGTGTTTGAGGCGCGCCATCTCCTCCTCCTCCGGCCAGGTGGGCGTCATCTCCTCCTCCGACGTGGCCGAAGGAGGAGATGGCGCGCCTGAAACACCTCATCATAAAATAGGATACAACTACCCCTCAAGTCTTGAAAATATTGAAAAATGCTCTAAAGAATTATATTAATCGTCGCCTTCTTGTTTGATGGGCGCGCCTAGACATAGCTTTACCGAGATAATCTTCCCCTGGCTACTTCACAAGGATAATCTTATTAAAACTTATACTATTCACATGGTGCGCCATCCCGCAGGGCGCGGCTTGAGAATTTGAAACGCTCTTATATTTATAAAATATACATCCATATATACGCCCATTTATCCAACTATCATGCACTACTTGTACCATGTTCATAGAGGACTTATGTAATGTTGCCACGTGTCCACCTGTCCTTTTCACACACATATATATATACATTCCCCATCTCTTTCTTTACTTTTTACTTTTATTTTTTTTATATAAACCCTCTATTTCATCTTCTTTAACATAGCTCCTTGAACCGCAACAATTGTTCTAAGCTTGTTCCCGATGATCTTCCGGCCAAAAAGCGTCCTTTTGGACTCAAAACATTCATCTCGTTAGTAGGTATGGAATGCATTCTTTATTACTTGATTTCGTCAATTGCTTCTGCTTAAATCTGTAAAAAAAACTCTTCAAGTTCTTCTTATTATCCATGCTTCGATTGTATGCATAGTTATATGTATAGTCGTTTGATCCATAATTGGAAACCCAGTAAATGTTCTTAGGGTTTAAGTATAATTAACATTGTAGGCGCGCCTTGATATTTGTGCACACCCGTCGATACCATTTAGCCATATTCCTACTTAAGGCGCGCCTAGATATGATTTACTTATTTTCTAACACCCTTTCGCATGTGTTGGTGGTAAACCAGCAACCCATGACACATTTAAAAGTCAGGTTTTTACGAATATTATGTCGTTAGGTTGCCCCTAAACTCATCTCTTCCTTTTAGTAGTAGGGTGCGCCTCTTTACGACCATACTAAGTGTTGATTATTTTTCTTCATCTCAGATGGTCCGTGGAGGCGCGCCAAGGCTCCATTTTCATCCTTTTCGCGAGTTTATCTTTAAAAAGTACGGCAAAACCATCTCACCAACAAGAGTTCAACCCCCCTTGTCTCCTAAAACTGATAGAGAGGTTCGTAAATTTATGGAGCACCTAAACAAGAACAGGCACGAGTTGGATTTTCATGGCGACGACTCATTCCCATCTAACACAAACCCTGAAGAGGTCATGCCTAGCCCTGATGCACGCCCTTGCTCCGTTAACGTTGTTGTTGAACCTGTCTTAGAGGAAGGAGAGGCTTCCAAACTAATAAGAAAGAGGAAAAATAAAAGAAAAATAGAGGAAATAGCCGAGTTCTCCCAAGTTGAGCCTGAGGACACACCCAATGAGGAATTTCCCGATTCAAGTGCCCCTTCTCCTGTGCCATTCGTCCATTGGCAAGTAGAAGACCACGAGATTAACGTGGCATGGACTAACCATGATATCACAGAAAAAGAGAAGGAGGAGAGGCGTGCAAAGCTGGGAAAATTGGCATGTGTTAGTATGAAAATGACTGCCACTCCAACCGAAGTGGATTGGACAATGAGGTACTACGACCAAGAGGGGCTCTGAGCAATTCCCACCAGAAAAATGTTCCCCCATCGGTTCGATATTAAACCTATAAAAATTCCTAGAATAGTGTTGACTCCTAATTTGGTTGAGTTTGGCGTGGGTGCGCCTCTTCATTCGTATTTCAGATCCATTTGTGAATGGTTCAATATAGCTCATATTCAGTTATCGCCAAATGAGTGGAAATTCGCTAAAGCCCTCCACATAATGTATCGCTCCCTTGGCTTTGACGCGCCTACCATGGAAGAACTCAACCACTTCTATTTTTTGAAAAAATGTGGTAATGGATATTATTTCTTCGTTGTAAGGAAAAAACACAACCAAAGGCGATTGTCTGAGGGCAAAACTTTCAATGTGAAGGAATGGAATGAACCTTATTTCTATGTGTATGATACACAAAGGGTCCAAGTGAGCTTCAATAATGTTCCTAATAAGTTTATGGTGCGCCATACGCTACCTTTTTCTTCAAAACAATCTACCGTTACCTGTCCTTTGACCCTTATATTTCCTTCTTAGTTCTCAGGACCCAGTCTCATCTAAGCAGGAACGCCGTAACTAGGGCTGAGGTCGTACTAAATATTTCTCATGAAAAGAAAGACTTGAAACTTCTTATAACTGAGGAAAATTTAAAGGAAGTTGGTTTCCTTTCAAATAGAGTAGGGACAATTGAACTTTCTCTTCATTATGGAGATGAAGGCGCACCATCTTCTGATAAAGAGGCCGAGGGAGCGACCATCTTGGACGATGGTCCCAATGCTGGTACCCCTATTAGAGTTATTTGATTCCCTTTATATACTTTATTATGCGAACTGTTATACATCTTTTGCTTACTTTACCATCATAGGTTTTCTCACATGTTACTCCACGTACTTTATAAGAATGCCAAAGCTTCCAAGGGGATGGGGGTCGTGGCGCCCCCACAAAAGCTGAAGCTTCAAAAAAGAAAATAGATCATCCCTCAGATCCTGTTGCAAACAAATCAACCCAAAAAAACAAACTTCCTCTATGGCAACAACTCTTCAGGACGCACCCTTGGCCAAAAGGCACAAGATAGTTGAGAACACTTCTTTTAGCTCTACAATTTCTATCATTATCGGGGAACTTGCTCATCCTTCCTTAACTGATAATGACCTCTCTCTATGGTCATCTTACAAAGACAAGGAGCTAGATAATGCCATAGTTCGTTCTTCAACTGAACTATACCTTCATGTCATGTCTAGAGCTCGGTCGTGGGAGGAAGAGATGGCGCGCCACGAGCAACTGCAAAAAGACAAAAAGATTTGTGACACCAAATTGGAGGGCGCAATCAATGCCAAGGCGCGCCTATAGAAAGAGGTGGATTATTTAAAAGACACTATTTTTATCGCTTAGATCAATCTCACCTTAGCCACTTCTGATCTTGAGCAGGTAAAGAGAGACAAAGAGGATCTTAAAAGGGCAGTTGATGGCTTCCATCTTGAGAAAACTTCTTGGGAAGATCAGAAGAAAGCAGCCATAGAGGAAAGTAAGATTCATGATTTTCACGATTTCCTGCGTGGTTTCCTTGCCATCGAGCCCAATTTTGATTGGACGAGTGGGGACCTGCTACCAAGAAATTCATGGAAGAGTTCAAGGCAGAGGAAGTCGAAGTTATTGCTTCAAAAAAGCTAGAGTTTGAGGAAGACATTAAGGCATAACTGGCAAAAAGGGCCCAGAATGAGGCTGAAGAGCAGGTGCACCCTAATGAATTGGGCAACATTCAGGTTGATCTTGCCAACGTGACTCAAGCTAACCCATCAACTCCTTTGACCCTCCTCTTCTTGAAGGTTGATGACAATGTCATAAATTTTATTTTGAGATACTATGATAAGGTGTTGGCCCTCAACAAAATCCTACAAGTTATGAATTCATACTATGCATCCATTTTTTAGATGCTTTTAAGTGGTAGGACGCGCCCTACCAACCGGATTGGGCAACATTCAGGTTGATCTTGCCAACGTGACTCAAGCTAACCCATCAACTCCTTTGACCCTCCTCTTCTTGAAGGTTGATGACAATGTCATAAATTTTATTTTGAGATACTATGATAAGGTGTTGGCCCTCAACAAAATCCTACAAGTTGTGAATTCATACTATGCATCCATTTTTTAGATGCTTTTAAGTGGTAGGACGCGCCCTACCAACCGGGTTTTGCTTTTGACTTGAACCTTTTGTCAAATTGCTTATATTGTTTTATAGTATTTTATCCTTACTGTTCTTTAGTATCCTCTAGTGTGTTGGGGTATTATTCTATTAGCCTTAGGGCTATTTTGAATGTGGGTGCGCCCACTAAGTTCACCAGCCTTTACCTTGCATAATATTTTTATGTTATCCTAAGTAATTTCCTTTTACTATAATGAATTGTCGTACGTTGATAGGGTGTTCCCCCATTGGCTCACACATGTATCTCCCTTGCATATGCTTGAAAACATTTATATATCCTGGATAGAGTTGTGTAGCATACCAAGAATTAATTTCAATATCGAAATTGGCCCACGTTTCAGGAATGTAGAGGGCGCGCCCTCTCGCTGGTATGTGCCAGAAATTACATGTTCTGATTTTGTTGATAAAGCCTTCAAAATAAATATTAAACTTCAGTGCATATATTTGTACTGGCCAAAATCACGAAGATAAGTTTTTCAAAACCGCCTACTGTATATCCGCTACCATCCTAGAGTGGGAGTGAATATAAGTTTTTTGCTCCTACTTCTACTAATAAATTTAAAAAATTTCTTGAAAACATAACATAAATCACATAGGGCTTTCCCTATTGATAATACTTCTTCAAGTTTTCCGCATTCCATGCTCTTGGAATGGGCTTGTCCTCCAAATCTGTCAAGTAGTAAGTTCCTTCCCATAGTGCTGCTCTGATTTTATAAGGTCCATCCCAATTAGCCCCGAACACTCCATGGCTTGCCCGCACCAGGTCACCCACTTGAATTGGCCTTTTCTTGACTTTGGATTTGTAGTATCTTGTTGTCCTCTGCTGATAAGCCGCTAGCCTCACTTGTCCATTGGCTCGTATTTCTTCAAGCAAGTCTAAGTAAAGTATGTGATTCACCTCTTGGGCTTCTTCTTGAAAAATTAAATATTCCGGCAACAATAAGACTTGAGATCTTTCACTAGCACCTGAATCAAAGGCGACACTTCTTACCTAAAAATTATCTTTTCTGAAAGACCCAGCTCTAATCTCGAATGATATCATGGCTTCACATCCATATGTCAAGACGAAGAGTGATTCCCCTGTAGTACTCATGCGAGTAGTGTTGTAAGACCATAGCACATGAGGTATGAATGCTCGTTCAATATACATCAACATGTCATTAAATTACAGATGTTAGGACTTTGATATACTTGAGACAACTCCTCCGGCCAATTTCCCTTGCTCTCTTCTAGCTTGGCCTTCGGGGTGTGCTTGATGATTTTATTAATGGCCTTGGTATACCCATTACTTTGGGGGTGATACACTGCTGCAAAATCTTTCTTTATGGCCAATTTTTCACAAAAAGTCATCAGTTCCTTGCTATCAAATTGCTTTCCATTATTAGATATCAGCTTATATGGGATACCAAACCTGCAAACAATGATGTCGAACATAAAATTGCCATGACGGTTGGATTGCTTCCTTCTACCAGAAATCAACAGATATATGATATCAAACTTACAAACAATGGCATTGAATATGATGTCTGTTATCTTCTTAGCTATTATGGTTGCGAGGGGATCATCTTCTGCCCACTTTGTAAAATAGTCCCCTACTACTACTGCGTATTTGACTCCTCCCTTTACCTTAGGCAATTATCCTCTCAAATCAATCCCCCACATGCCAAATGGCCATGGGCTTGTCATAGAAGTGAGAGAAGGTACCGGGCTAGTGATGTAGTTTGCATACCTCTAGGATTTGTCGCATGCCCTAGCAAATTCGTAGGCATCCTTCTTCATAATAGGTCAATAATATCTTTGTCTAAGGATTTTCATGGCTAGAGAATTACCCCCGAGTGGTTGCCACAATGCCTTCATGCACTTCCCTCATGATGTAGGTGCATTCATCTCCGTCTATACATTTGAGCAAAGGTTGATTGAATCCTCTTCTATATAAGACCCCGTCATACTCCACATACATGACTGCCTTGTAGCGAAGCCTTCTGGCTTTCCCTTTGTCTTTATGAAGTTTTCCTTCCTTTATGAATTCCCAAATAGGTGTTTTCCATGTAACTTTCTCCTGAATTTCTTCATCAATTGTCATAACCTCTACCTCTGGGACACTTGGCTTCTCCTGAATTTCTAGAGGGATGACTCCTAACATTGTAACATATTTTTTAGATCCCAAATTGGCCAAGGCATCCGCCTTGAACTTTTGATCTCTGGGCACCTGCTCTATGAGAACCTCTATGAATTTCTTTATAAAGCGCTTGACACACTCAAGATACATCTTTGTCCTGGGACCTCTCACCTGGTACCCCCTATTCACCTGATATACTACCAACATAGAATCACTTTGGACAATCAGTCGAGCTGCTTTCATTTCTAGGGTAAGCCTCATCCCAGCAATAAAATCTTCATGCTATGCATCGTTGTTAGTGGCTTGGAAGGCCAAGTGAATCGCACTCATAAGATGTTGCCCTTCAGGGCTGATAAGGACTATGTCAGCTCCGGCTCCTTCATTATTCACCGCTCCATCAACATGCGATGTCCACCATAGCTCAGGAACTTTCATCCGCCTCCTTAAAGAGGTGTGCGCCACTTCTACTAGGACCAAGGCTCGTTCGTAATTTTCAAAGTCCGAAGGAAATTCCAAGATGAAGTCTGCTAGGGCTTGTCCTTTAATAGAACTCTTTGGCTTGTACTCGATATCAAATTGCCCTAGTTCAACTGCCCACTTCAACATTCTTCCTGATGTCTATGGCCGATACATGACTTGTTTGAGTGGTAGGCAATCCTCACTTTAATTTTGTGCACTTGGAAGTAAGGCCTTAACTTCCTTGCTGCTAATATCAGGGCATGGACCAATTTTTACATGTTGGAGTATCTTGTCTCAGCATCTAGAAGTCTCTTGCTCACAAAGTAGACATGTGACTGTAAGTCGGCCTCTTCCTTCACCGAGATGGCACTAACTGAATATTCTAAGACTGCCAAGTACAAAATTAACGTTTCCCCTTCAGATGGTTTGGCTAGTAGAGGAGGTTTACCCAAATGTTCCTTTATCTTCTAGAAGGCTTCTTCACATTTTGGAGTCCAAGCAAAATTTTTGGCTACCCCCTTGATGGCTTGGAAGAATTCTTTGCACTTGTCTGATGACTTTGACACAAACCTGTCGAGGGCGGCTATTCTTTCAATTAAGCTCTGAACTTGATTCACGGTTATTGGCGACTTCATATCGAGAAGAGCTTGGATTTTGGCAGGATTTGCTTCAATTCACCTATGATTGACTATGAATCCGAGGAATTTTCCTTACTCTACCCCAAATACACACTTTTGAGAGTTAAGCTTCATCATGTACTTCCTTAAAATATTGAATATCCCTCCCAAATGTCTTACATGATCACTGGCTTCCTTGGATTTTACCAACATGTCATCCACATATCTCCATCGTCTTCTCAATCTGATATTTGAACATCATGTTCACTAACCTTTGATAGGTTGTCACATCATTGATCAAGCCGAAGGGCATGCCGATGTAGTAATATAATCCTCTGTCTATGGTGAAAGAGGTATGTTCTTGATCCGGTTCATACATTGGAATTTGATTATACCATGACTGTGCATCCATTAAACTGAGAATTGCATGACTAGCCGTTACATCAACCAACTTATCAATTCTTGGGAGAGGAAAGTTGTCTTCAGGGCAATCCTTGTTCAAATCAGTGAAGTCAATACATGTCCTCTACTTTTCATTGGGCTTCTTTACCAGGACGGGGTTCGCCAACCATTTAGGATAGAAAGATTCTTTAATAAGACTAATGTCTAAAAGCCTATCCACCTCTTCTTGCAATGCTTGAGCTCTTTCCACATAAATAGGGCCTACCTCATCCATTCCTTCTTTGGATTGATATTAAGCCGGTGGCTCATTACCTCAGTATCAATTTCCACCATATCAGCATGACTCCACGCAAAGACATCCAACTTAGATTTCAGAAAGTTTATCAATTTTCTTTGTAAGGCAGGTTCCAAGCGTGAGCCGATTTTCAAAACTTTTGAAGGCTCCTCCGGATCTATTGGAATGGAAAGTGTATCCTCTATCTGCCTTGTTTTTTCTATTATAAGAGGCATTTGAGGGTCTAATTCGAAGTTAAAATCGTCTCTAAAGAGGACATGCCCTCTATGGTTGTGGTAGTTGACTGGAATTTCTTCCAGCTCAATGATGGGGAGAGATTTGAGAATGACTACTTTACCCTTCCTTTCCCTGGCCAAGATCTGTTCTTCAGTTTCTTCATCACTGGCATCTTCCACAATCCCTTCCACGAACTCCTCCTTAGGATGTGCTTCCAACATCAAAATTTGAGGACATGGCTTGTCCTCCATGTATAAGGCTTCTTCTGCCAGGTCTTCTTCCTCGGGGAATTTTACTGTGTACAAGACATTTACTATGGCTTTTCCTTGACTTTCCACCATGTTATTTGATTGTGGTTGTCTGACACCTCTTGTCTTCCCAAATACATTTACTGATTTGTTACATCATTCCCTTGAATCAAATTGGCACCCCTTCACACATCATATCCCAGCAGGCGCGGGAAATTTTATAGATAAGTGGTAGATGGAAGTGATGACTCTCATCTCTTTTAGAAGTGGTCTTCCAATCAAGGCATTGTGCGCTGACTCCTGGTCTACTACCAAAAAATTGGTGATCTGGGTTGATGATAACGCCCCTTCTCCAAGAGTGACAAGAAGAATAATAGTTCCCTTAAAAGGGATAGACTCTCATCCGAAACCATATAGAAAGATGCTTTCCATGGTCATGTATTTGTCAAAAAGTCCCATCTTCTGGTACGTGCTATAGTATAAATGTTTGTTGAGCTTCCATTATCCACAAAAACCCGATGGACATTCACCGTCCCAATTTTTCTTGCTACTACAAGGGCGTCGTTATGTGGGTGATGTACCCATTTAGCATCCTCCTATGTGAAAGTGATGTATGTGGACTCTCCTCTGGAAAATTTTATTGGCCTTGAAAATAGGCTGTTGATATTTGTGAGAGGTCGGTACTTGGATTCCTTCGCATACCTTTCAATCACGTTTCTACCACCTCCTGCAATATGATGCCCTCCCAAAATAGTGTGTATACTACTGGCTCTAACAAAGGTAGAATCTAAGGCTGTTTCTTAATTGTTAGCTCCTAGGTCGGGTCTACTTTCTCTCCTTGGTGCAGGATGATCGACTCTATACTGCTTTACTCATTT
Organism: Oenanthe javanica; assembly: GCA_008931105.1. Lineage (NCBI taxonomy): Eukaryota > Viridiplantae > Streptophyta > Magnoliopsida > Apiales > Apiaceae > Oenanthe > Oenanthe javanica. The sequence goes on along the minus strand of QRFB01000090.1, from coordinate 70,237 downwards.
AGTGAGATGCCCTTCTTTTATTAATACTTCAACTTCATCTTTCATTTGTCGACATTCGTGAGTGTTATGCCCAGTAGATTCATGGTATTTGCAATATTTTTCTAATCCTTGCTCTGCCAAGCTAATGGAGGAGGAGGCCTCCTGAACAGTCCCTTGTTCTTATTGACTTTATAAATATGTTCTACTCCCGCCACCAGAGGAGTGTACCCATCTCTTTTGCTTTCGTAGGAACATGGAGGGCTCCAGTTCCTCCCATCATGTGTCATATTCACCGTATTTGGACCTGCAGGCTTCCTCCTATATTCATATGGTGGAGTTCTATCCCTCTTCTTTAAATTTTTCAACTTTGAACTTGACTGATTGTTGTCTTCCAAGGATTGTTCAATTCTTTTGAAGAGCTCTGCTTCGGCACAGAGGGAGTCTAGAGTAAATGGTTCATTCACATATAGGTGTTTCTAAAAATATGTCTCAACCTTCAGACCTGCAATGAGAAAACTCATCAAGGTATCATATGTTTTTCCTCTAACTCCTATAGCTTTAGAGTTGATTCTTTTGAAGTATGCTTGGAGGGATTCATTGTCCCTTTGCTTGACATTAGCCAGAGTTGTGTTAGGAAGAGAAGCTGCATTTGATCCCATGACGTGACCATACCTTTTCCTAACTTCTGAAACCATATCTGAACGTTATCCCTCAGTGTAGCAGCCAAGAGCCTACACCTAGCCAAAGCTTGCACCTGATAAACATCCATGTATGTATTAAACTTTATCAAATATTCAACCGGATCTGAATTTTCATGTTAGCGGAGGTCAGTTATGCTTCGATATACTTGTGGGAGCGGGGCATCCATTACCACTTGAGAGAAACGAGCAGGACCTTGTACCAAGGTTGTGGATCTTCCTCTATCAAGGAGGGTGAAAAGCTTCTTCAATTCATCAACATTTATGTTATCCACACATGGAATATTTTTCATTCCTGAGAGTTGCGTAAAGCATAATCTAACATACAAAGTAATCGAGGATCTGTAACTCAACTAAAAGTGAAGGACTAGTAAAAAAATATTATTGTAATCACATGAATCTACAATGAAGATCAGGAAACTACAAGTATCAAGGTATTTGATGGAATATTGAATATCACTGAAAGAAGTTCATTACTATGTTCAAGCGTCAGTGAAGAATATGTCATTCAGTGTTTCAGAAAGTAGTAAAGATCAAGTAGTCAGTGTCAGACGATTTTAGTGAAGACCAGAAGCAATAAAGGAATACAACAATCATGTTAATTGGTTTAATGGAGAATATGAAGATCAATGCAGAGTTAGTCACTTGTGAACCAGACCAGTACACTAAGTGTTAGCACAAAGAATTTGATTAACATATTCATTGTACAAGAAGAATTGACAGAAACCATGCAAGGATTTGTCTATAGTTGAAATTACTCTTAAGTCATTCTACAAGGGTGAAGAATTCGACACTTGTCTATACATGGAAGAGAAAATTGACACATAGCTTCTAGTATCCCAAAAAGAATCTAAGTTAATTCTACATGGAAGAAAAATCGACATATACCTACACAAGGGAGTAGAATTCGACACATAGATTCTTTGAATTATGTAAAATTTTTGAAGGCACATACTAGTGAAGAAAATTCGACACATGCTCAAACAAGGGATAATAAATCGACACATAAGTTCTTGGCATGATGCGAATTTCTCTAAGGCATGTACATGGAAAGTAATTCGATACATGTCTAGAATTCGATACATACATGTCTTAAGGGATTGAAATAATTCTAAGGCATGCTAGAGTCTAACAAAATCGACACATGTACCTCCATCAAGGCTGGATAATTTTCTAAGTACACTATACAGGGAAACATACTTCGACACATAGAAAAATATCCACAGGTCAACTCAAGTTAACAGACATAGAAAAATTAGTCAACACAATTGTATTTCAATTTATTGTAAAGTCTACATATAAACAAAATGTAGTTTCATTTTGAAGGAAAATAGAACACAACACACACAAATAGATACATCTGAGAGAGAGGGGGGGAATACACACTGTCATTAAAGCTCGTATTTATTTCTTGTTGTGAGAATCATTGTAGCTCATACATCTGTGTGAGAGTGTAGCACCTTGGGTTTATATAATACAAGTATATTCCCGAATATTGTTCTTGTTGTTTAGAATTAAAATTGCTATATTTATTGCTCACCAAGAACAGATCTATAAACACTAACCAAATCAAAAAACTACCCATATCGTATTCAACCCCCTTCCTATGATAGTTTGGACCTAACAATTGGTATCAAAGCTTGTTGATTGAAGTTACAAATCAAGATCCAAAAAGAGTTTTTCGGAAAAGGATACTTTTAGATCTAGAAATTTTATTTTGAAATTTCTTTATTTTTAAAGAAAATTCAATTTCGAATTATTTTAAGATTTTAAATCCACTAATTTTTAAAAGCTGTCAATCATCAAGAATTCGAATTAAAATTTTATTTCTCCAAATTAAAATTTTATTTGAATTGATTTTAAATTTTAAGAAATTAATTATTTCTTTAGATTTAAAATTCTTCGTAACCATGAGTAGTCAAAAACTTAGTAGCATTAAAATTCCAGCCTTTGACAAAAATGAATACATTCTATGGAAGAAGAATATGTTCACTTTCATCAAATCAACTAATTCTCAATACATGGAGATTTTAGAAAATGGACCATATGTTCCTCAGAAGCTTACACCAGAAATAGTCTCAGATGACGGAGAACGGATTCCTCAAGGATTTACCAAAGGAGCCTTCAGAGTACACTGACACTGACAAAGAAAGAGTAGCATGTGATAATCATATCCAATGTATCCTAATAGATTCACTGGACACTACAATGCTGAATCAAGTGATCAACTGCACTAGTGCCAAACAAATATGGGATACTATTGATCTGCTAAAAGAAGGTACTGCAGAGGTGAAGGAAAACAGACTGGATATTCTTACATCCCAGTACGAGGCATTCAAGTCACTACCCGAAAAGAGTATTACTCAAGTCTTTGAGAGATACAATATATTACTGAATGACTTGTCTCTACACGGAAAGGTCTACTCACGTAGGGAGATCAACAGAAAATTCATGTTGACACTACCAGCGCACCTTGAACACAAAATCTCTGCAATAAGAGAGAGAAGTGACATAAATGACATGTCTATTGAAATTCTATATGGAAAGACTCATTAAATGGAGCAGGAGTAAAGACAAATCATTTATGGTTCAGGGACAGTGAATAGCAAGAATACAACTTTGTTGAAGACTACAACACTTGTAGCCAAAGATTTTGCTAGTACAGAGACCAACACAGAAAATTTTGTAATTGAGAAAGAAGAGATTCTAGAAGATGAATTTATAGAAAATGCTCAAGCAGGTGATGAAGATGACTTCTACACAATAGAAGAACTTGAACCATTAGAAAATAAGAAAATGGCCTATATGGCAGGGAAGTTCAAGAACCTCATCTTTAGGAGCAACCCTAAGTACAAGTTCAAGAGTAACTCAAGTTATAGTGGTTCCAGCTTCAGAAACAATAACCGAGGTGATTCATCTTCAGGGTCTTTTAGCAAAGGAGGTTACAAGACTGGAATGGTAGACTATAGCAAGTTTAAGTGCTACAACTGCAATGAACACGAACATTTTGCTACAGAATTTCAGAAGCCTAAGCAAGGAAAGGAAAGAAAGGAGTCATATGACGAACTGAAATAAAAGTATGATGCACTGATAAAGAAGCATCAGGGCAGAGCTTATATAGCTGAGGGAAAAAGCTGGGATGATTTTGATAATGATGAAAAAGAGACATATGGAAATGTTGCACTTATTGCAGACTCTTCAGAGGCATCACCTCTGTCATCAAATGTATCATTTCTTTCCACAGTTTAAATGTCTAATTCTGATTATAAGACAACCGTAGAAGATCTTAATGTAGAAATTTTTAATATACACACAAGCATGCTAGCATCAGAAGAATAAAATGCTAAACTAGTTCTAAGGAATATATTGCTAGAGGCTAGAAATGAAGAACTAGAACTTGCATGTGTTAACTTAAAAGATGTTAGACAGAAGGTAAAATATCCACAGAATAGAGACAAATACAACCAAGAAGTAGAAAATGCACTTAGGAATAAAATTTCTCAATTAAAGTTAAAACTTCAAGCATATAAGAAATCTGCTAATCTTGTTAAGGAGGCAATAGATAAACAGGTCATAGGTCAAAAGGTTGGTATATGATTTGACTATGATAAGAAGACATGAAAGAGACATGGGGAATTAATTACTGAGAAAAGTCCTGTGAAGTAAGACATTCCACATGTGTTAAAAAATATCCCTAAGCCCCTATAAAAGAAGTTTTTCATCGAACCCATAGATGAAAAACATATCACTATGAAAGAAGAAATCCTTGATGAGGATAAAAAGAAAGAGGAAGAAGATAAAGAGAAGTTTCCTAAAAAATCTGTAAAAATTGAAGAATCTAATAAACAGATTAAAACTAAAATAGGCAACAAGAATGAAAAGAAGAAAGCTAACAGAAATGGAAAGATAGGTATTAATAAGAAAAAGGATTATGCATATTCTCTCAATGCTACTAGGAAAGTTTGTAATAACTGTAATTCTACTGGACATCTTACGCATGCATGCAAAAAGATTAAAGTAGTAAAAACTGAAATCCCTAGAATGCCTGCCATGCCTGCAATGTCTATCCCTCATCAACCCTGTGGTAAAGTAGAATGTATGCCATGTGCTTTCAACATCATGTCTGCATACGTAAACTTGATGAATGCATCATCTAGTACTTGCATTAATACAGATGTAAACATGAATAGAAAGAATGTTAGGGCAAAGACTGCTAGTCCTCCTAAGTCTAGGAAGGAAGCCCCTATCTATAAGCCTAAAGACACACCTGTCAAGGCTAAACCAAAGGGCAAGGGCACAGTCAATGAGAAAGACAAGTACAAGGAAATTTCTACAGCTAAATCTGTTAAATTATCTAACCCTCTTGGACTCAATCAAATTTGGGTGCCAAAGAAGAAGTAATCAATCTGTGGTTGCAGAGTATAACAAAGAACAAGTGTGTCATGTGGACTCTCGACAACGGTTGTTCTAGGCATATGACTAGTGAAAAAGCCCTGCTATCAGATGTGATTGAGAAAGTTGGCTCAATAGTGACCTTTGGAGATAACAGCAAGGGATTCACAACGGATATGGCAATTTGGAAATTGGCAATGTTATCATTGAAAATATCTCTCTTGTAGATGGATTAAAGCAAAACCTCCTAAGTATCAGGTAGTTCACTGACAAGGGCTATGAAGTAACTTTCGAAAAGGAAAGGTGTGTAATCTAAAGTAGGAAAAAGGCGAAGCTTGCTCTTCAAGGACTGAAAAAGGGGAATATTTTTGTGGCTGACTTATTCTCTGCAAGCAAAGGCGAAGTTCAATATTTTTACAGCAAAGCTTCAACAGAGGACATTTGGTTATGGCATAAGAAACTATCACACCTGAACTTCAAGGCAATGAACTCTCTAGTTAAGAGGGAATTGATTAGAGGTTTACCTGAGACGGAATTCTGTCAAGAAGGTTTGTGTGAAGCATGTGAGAAAAGGAAGTCAAATAAAGCATCTCACTGAAGCAAAGACTCATCAGACATTACTGAACCAATGCAAGTTCTGCATATGGATTTATTTGGCCCAGACAATGTCATGTCTATGTCAAGGAAAAGATATGCACTAGTAATTGTTGATGACTACTCCAAGTACACATGGGTTTTGTTTTTGGCCTCAAAAGATGAAGTCTCTCAAATAATTATTGATCACATAAAGAAGATAGAGTTAGAAACTGATTTTCTTGTCAGGAAAATAAGGTCTAACAATGAAACAGAATTCAGAAATATAACCCTGAATGACTTCTGTATTGAGAAAGAAATTTTAAGACAATATTCAGCACCCAGAACTCCACAATAAAATGGAGTAGTAGAAAGGAAGAATAGAACTTTAGTTGAAGAAGCAAGAAAAATGCTGAATGAAGCTAAGTTACCTGTATACTTTTGGGCTGAAGTAATCAACATAACTTGCTATACTCGAAATTGTACCCTGATTAATAAAGATCATAACAAGACTCCATATGAGTTGATGGCAAACAAGAAACCAACACTGTAGTACTTTTATGTGTTTGGAGCGAAGTGCTTTGTACTGAAAGTTGATGAGCATCTTGGAAAGTTTGAATCCAAAGCTCATGAAAGCATATTTCTTGGCTACTCTTTGGAACCTAAAGCATACAGGGTTAATGTGATTAAACACAAGAAGGTCATTGAAAGCATGAATGTAACTTTCGATGAACTCAAGCTCCCAAGTCTACAAAGAATATATGACACTGAAACTCTGCAGTTTGAAAATTTGAACTCAGATGAAGGTGAAGAAGAACCTAAAGCTGCAATAGAAAATCAAGCACCAATTGAGAATAACAACAATGATGATTCTGACCCTAGTAGTGGAAATAATGAAAGATTCACAGAAACTACTAGTAGTGGCAGAGAATCTCATTCTCAACCCAGTAGCATCTCAGGGAGAGTAACTGAAGGATCTACTAATAGAACTCAGCACAATAATGACAATCATATTGAATCATCTAGAGAAAATCTGCCTATAAATAGGGTGTGGAGTAGAGATCACCCCTTTGAGTTAATTCTAGGAGATCTAGATGATGGAGTTTGAACTAGATGTGCTTTGTAGAATGAATGTTTATTCTCTAGTTTTCTCTCTGAGATAGAGCCAAAGAAAGTTGAAGAAGCACTGAAAGATCCAGATTGGGTTATTACAATGCAAGAAGAATTCAATCAATTCAAAAGATAGAAAGTCTAGAAGATGGTACATATGCCAAAGAACAAGTCCGTAATTGGCACACAATGGGTATTCAAAAATAAACTGGATGAAGATGGCATTGTTACAAGGAACAAAGCTAGACTGGTTGCTAAAGGTTATTCCCAAAAAGAAGGAATAGATTATGATGAAACATATACACCAGTAGCAAGGCTTGAAGATATCATGATATTTTTGGTATTCGCAACACATTTCAATTTCAAAGTATATCAAATGGATGTGAAGAGTGCATTCCTGAATGGAGAGCTAGAGGAAGAAGTGTATGTAGAACAACCCCCAAGGTTTGAAGATCCACAATTTGTTAATTTTGTATACTTTCTCTTCAAAGCACTCTATGGCCTAAAGCAAGCACCTCGGACATTGTATGATACTCTATCAGTATTCTTACTTGAAAATGGCTTCACTAGAGATGTCATAGATAAGACTCTATTTCATAAAATACATAAAAATGACATGATATTAGTACAAGTATATGTGGATGACATTATATTTGGTTCTACTAACGATCAGTTATGTAGTAGATTTGTATGTTAATGCAGAGTAAGTATGAAATGAGCATGATGGGTGAGCTGAACTACTTCCTTGGACTCTAAGTAAGCCAAAGGAAAGATGGAATCTTCATTTGTCAGACCAAGTACATCAGAGATCTTTTGAAAAAGTATAGTCTTGAAGATGCATCTCCACCTAAAACCCCAATGGCAACAACTACTAAGCTTGATAAAGATGAACCTGGTAAGAGGGTAGATATCACAAGCTACAAAGGTATGATCGGCTCATTACTTTACTTAACTGCAAGTAGACTGGGTATTATGTTTGCCACATGCTTGTCTGCTAGATTTCAGGCTGACCCTAAGGAATCACATCTTATAACTGTTAAACGTATTTTAAGGTATCTTAATGAAAGTCCAAATCTTGGAATTTGGTACCCTAAAAATACAAGTTTTGACCTTGTTGGCTATACAGATTCTGATTATGCAAGTTGTAGGATTGATCGAAAGAGTACATCAGGGAGTTGTTAATTCCTTGGTAGAAGATTGGTTTCCTGGTATAGCAAGAAGCAGCACTCAGTCGCAATGTCAACAGCTGAAGCTGAATATGTTGCTGCTGAAAGCTGTTGTGCTCAAATATTATGGATAAGCAACCAACTTCAAGACTATGGACTGTTTCTGAGCAAAATTCCTATATTCTGTGACAACACAAGCGCCATAGCAATCACAAACAATCTTGTTCAACATCCGAGAACCAAGCACATTGATATCAGGTATCATTTCATTAGAGAGCATGTCATGAATGGTACTATAGAGTTACATTTTGTACCTACAGAACAACAAATTGAAGACATTTTCACTAAACCACTGGATGAAGTCACATTCACTAGACTAGATTGTGAACTTGGAATGTTAAATGTTTAGATCTTATCTACAATTTGTTGTTAATAAGTTCACAAATATATAATCTTCAATATTAAAAGGATTTGTGAAGTTATTTGAATATCCACAAAACAACATTTTATTTGACAATTGATTAATTGCCCTGATTATATCTTCATATATTTATTTGGTAATTAATTAAACGTGAATTAAAATTATTTAAATATTTATATCTATTTTCATAGATTTGGAGTATTTATTTAATTTTATTTATGTTAATTCATTTATGTTACGGATAATAGCAATTAAATGATTTATTTGCTCCATAAATTAAATTTATTAATATAAATATGCAGTATAATTATTTAAAATTTTATTTGATTAATTAATATCAGTCAATGATATTTTAATTAAATAATTTATTATTATAATTATGGTATTATTAATTTGGTAAAATTTTATTTAGAATTTATTCTAAATAAGATTTGCTTTTTATTCGAATATTTCTAAATTGATAATATCGTTTATTTTGTCTAAGTACTAGACACAGGGTATATGTTCGACACTAAGGATGAAATCAGTTTTATTCTTTTAAGTGTAAACCCATGTGTCGAACATACTTTCCACTATATTGACTTAATCAAAGAACAGGGACTAAAAACTCAACATTTGTACTTGTACTTGATTTTTATTTTATTATGTGTCGAATTGTATTGTATAGTGTTGACTTGATCAACATATACTTTTATTAGAATATTTTTTTCTCATGTGTCGATGTTTGTAGTAGTGTTTAATTAAACTTAGAATTGTTTTTGTCTATCTTTTTCTATATGTCGAATGTTATAGCACTGTGTAAGGGTAATATAGTAATAATTGCATGTGTCGAATTTTGCCTGTTATATATTTGTCACTTAGCATTTTTTAACTTTCCCCTCAGTGTTGATACATACACACACAAACACTTGCTCTCAAACCCCTTTGTCAACCCCTGTTCGAACCTTTCTCAAACTCAATTTTTACTCACCCTTTTTAAATTCTAAGACCAGATCTGTGTTCACATTTCAAAGTTACTTAAAATATTTCAAAATCACATCATTCCGTATAGTAGCTTTGAAAAACCCACATTATGAAAATCATTCGATTTTATTCAGATCTAGTAATTTTTAGGTGGATAAAAATTAATCAAAAATTATTTTTGAGTAGCAAATTACCCCAATTACATCATATAGTTTTATCCATATTTTTTTGAGGTGAATTGAATTTAAGTTATTTTTGACTCGAATTAAAATATTAATTATTAAAATTGGTATTGCAAAATATTTGTCTTAATTAAACAATAAATTATCTACTCAATTTTTAATTAATTAAAAATGGTTGGACAATTTATTATACTTAAAACATATAGTGCACTCACATTAGAACCGGACTCTGTTGCTAAACCCTATAGCAATTGGACTCGGTTTCTATGTGAAGATTCCAATATACGACACGTTTTAACTGCAAGCCCAGAATTAAATCTTGATGCACTGCTTGTATGTTATCACTCAGCCATCGATACATCAGATGCAGATAATTTGACTTTTACATTTTCTTTCAAAAATAGAGATATTCGAGTAACAGATCATGATTTGAACCGTATCTTACAGTTTATCACCGGAAACTTTGATCCATTACCTGATGATGCTGAGTGTGCCAACTTCTTCAATTCCATTACAAACTATGGACCACTGAACCTAACAGTGATTTACAAGCACAAACTCCCTCGTGAATGAAAATTTTTCTTTCATATAGTGAACCATGTTTTTGCCAAAAAGAAGGGCGGATGAAGTGGTATTCCTAAAATGACTCAATATATTGGGTATGCCATCTCTAACAACATCAATATAAACTATGGTAAACTAATTATGAAAAAAATTCTTCAAGCCATGGGATTTGAGGCAAAAAGAGACATCAACAGAGTCAATGTTGAATGTTATTACCCTCGATTTCTACAACTGGTGCTCAACAATCTACTCACTCAAGATGAAATGCTTGCTTTCTTTGCAAGTCATTTTGAACCTTGCACAGAAATCTATGGTAGCTTCGTTACTAAACTAGTAAACAGGGATAATTATCCAAATGGAATATAGCATGACTAACAGAATACAAGGAAAGTGTTATGCTTCATGTAGCAAGTGAACAACAAGAGGAGGTTCCTGAACAAGAAGATCCAATGGATGAGGACCTTAAAGCTGAATTTGAGCCTGAAACTGAACAAGAAGAAGAAGATGAAGAGGTATCAATGGAGAATGAGTCATTAGCAAGTGATACAGAAATGGTTGATGAAGATGAGATTGAGGATGATGCAGAATCTTATCACCCTGGAACTTCAAGAGTAAGTCCTAACACATGTAATCTTCTTGGATTTGATCTTTCACTAGTACTTAGTGAAGATTATCTCGTTTTGTTAGATGCATCACATCCAACTCTGGACACTCGCACACCAATGCCCCCAATGGCAATAGAAAATGACAATGAGCCAGAAAACTAACATGTTCTAACCCATGTCATAGAACAACAAACACCTATCCCAACTCCTTCAATTATTATTATTGAAACACTGAGTGCGGATGAGGGAGTCAGTGCCTCTAGTGCACCAAATAAAGAGGATGTTGAAACCCCTGAAGCAGTTCTACCTCCTAGCAAAAGAAGGAGAATATATGTTGAACCAGACGTAATTGCTAGCCAAAACCCCAATTCACCTGAGCTTTCAAATGTACAAATGATGGAGCAATTAAATGCACAAATCCACTTCTCTTTGTTTGGATGAAAAAGAAAATGAATTGAGGTTAACCAAGCTACATTAGTAGCAGAGCCTGCATATGTAGATCCTGTGTTGGACATGCCTTCACAGGCTTCGTGGGGCATCACGAACTCTTATTTGCAACACCTTACATTGTTCGAGGTGGTGACCCCCGGGATAGAACATCTCCAGCTCCGTTATCGGAGGTTCTCCCATCCAATTATGGAATAGGTGAGAGGCAACTCCTCCATAGAGGGAGCGATGGTTCCATTCAAGGAACAGCTACACAAGTAACAGAGCCTACTCAAGTAGAGCCTGAGCAGGACATGCCTTCACATGCTTTAGTTGGCACTACGGACTCTTAACTGTCATACATTACAGTGTCCAAGGTGGTGACCACACTGGAACCAACACTTTCAGTTCCTGGAACAAGAGGTCTCCCTACCATTCGTGGTCAAGAGGAGAAGCAACCCTTCCATAGAAGGAAGTGGGGATCCCATAATTCTATTTCTAGGGAGAGCCAATCTTATAGAGATGTGGCACCAGTCGGCAATGAAGTAATAACTGAGCCTTGTGATGAGATAATGCTTCAGCGCGAAATAGTTCTAAATCCTCCTAGAGGTAATTCTCCACTTGGTAATGATTCTTCAGAAGAAGCAAGTACGAGGAATTCCCCAGATTCACAACAACCTCAGCACACACAAGCCATAAATCAAAGAATTATCAATCTCGAAGCACAAGTTAGAATACTGAGACACTGAATGTCCAAAATTGTGAAAGTTCAAGAAAAGCTACAGTAGGATAACAAAGAAATCAAAAATATACTCAAGCAGTTGTGAGCACAGAGATCAACTACCTTGCCTCTTCAATCAACCCCATCTCCTGAGGATAACATAACTAAGGGGGAGAAAGAAGTACAGGTACAAGAAAAATCCATATCTGATAAAGGGAAAGAAATTGTTGATTCATACACTGAGGGGGAGGAATTAAAAGAAGGTGAGATTCCAAATGATGACCAGTTTAATAAAATGAACTCGTATGTCAATGGAGCTGCATATCCTAGAACATTCTTTGACTATATTGATAAGCACAAAATCAAGAAAGTTAAGAAGGCTGACTACAAGACATATGAAGACTTTCATTCAATTCATGAGCAAATAAGACAATCAAACTAGGTAACGTACTAGAAGAAGAAGAAAAAGCTTTTTATCTCAAGAAAATGAAGAAAATGGGAGACAGCAAGAGCCAACTTAAGAAGACCTGACACTGGTGCATCTAACAATAATGATGAAGAAGTTCTTAGACTGTTCCAAATCTTCAGAGAAAGAAACAAAAGCATAAGAAACTACTACTTTGAGTTGAAAAGTGAAATATCTTATCGGGTGGTTTCTTTCGCACCGAGGTCAGAAGGTTGGAGATTAACCCTGTCTTTCAACAACTACGGGTTAAAGACTATATCAAGTGAATTTCTGAAGAAAAGTTCTTTGACTGAGTTATTTGCACTAAAGCAGAAAATCAGAATACATGAATCCTCTAAGAATGAATTGATGGCAAAAATGATTGAAAAGCTAATGAAAAAAGCAGAACCGGAAATTCAACAAGATCCGTATCAAGTCAGATATTTCAAAGACATATTTCTTCAGATACTGAGACTAGGTCATGAAGCATTGTCATATTACTCACTCAGATGATTGAAGTTTGTTGAGGGCTTGCTAAGAGGAAAAGGGTTCAGAAATCCAGAAAAGTGGAAAGCGGTAGAAAGAATCTTTGCTTGCAGGTTAAACCTCTCAGAAGCTCTAGGAAGAGATATCGAGAACGTAAAAAGACTTGATCCATCAAAAGGTACTCAACTTAGAGAACCTTTCAGAGCTGATCCGGGTGATGAACACATGTTTGATCTAACAAAAGAAGTGCCAAAAGAAGAAGCAACAGAACCCAGTTTTGAGTCTATAGAAGCAAGAAAATCAATGGTCATCACCAATCCACTAAGAGTGATTTACTCAAACAGAAATGAAAGTGAAAGAGAAATCGAAATGAGTAGAATCAGAAATGAAAATTCTAAAGTAATTGGAAGAATTTTGGAAAAACTCAGGAACTTGACAAATCTTGAAGACAAGATCGTGCTACGAGAAGTAGAAGAAGCCTACATGGACAAAGTGTTACAAGAATATCAAACGATTATAAATCGAGTGGATGTACAAGAATTTGATTAACATATTCATTGTACAAGAAGAATTGACATAAGTCATGCAAGGACTTGTCTATAGTTGAAATTACTCTTGAGTCATTGAACATGGGTGAAGAATTCGACACTTGTCTATACATGGAAGAGAAAATCGACACAGAGCTTCTAGTATGCCAAAAAGAATCTAAGTCAATTCTACATGGAAGAAAAATCGACATATACCTACACAAGGGAGTAGAATTCGACATATAGATTCTTTGAATTATGTAAAATATTTTAAGGCACATACTAATGAAGAAAAGTCGACATATACTCAAACAAGGGACAAGAAATCGACACATAAGTTCTTGGCATGATGAAAATTTCTCTATGGCATGTTACATGGAAAGGAATTCGACACATGTCTAGAATTTGACACATACATGTCTTAAGGGATTGAAATAATTCTAAGGCATGCTAGAGTCTAACAAAATCGACACATGTACCTCCCTCAAGGCTGAATAATTTTTTTAAGTACACTATACAAGAAAACATATTTCGACACATAAAAAATATCCACAGGTCAACTCAAGTCAACATACATGGAAAAATTAGTCGACACATAGAATTGTATTTCAATTTATTGTAAAGTCTACATATAAATAAAATGTAGTTTCATTTTGAAGGAAATCAAAACACAACACACACAAATAGATACAGCTGAGAGAGAGATAGAGAGAATACGCACTGCCTCGACCTCAGGGGTATGGGGTTGAGGATGGGCCTCTCCCCTTCCTTTTCCTCTCTCCTACGAGGTCGGTCATTCTCATCTCCCTGCAAGGATTATTTCTCTCTCAGTGTTCTCCTGATGGTTCTGATTGGTAGCACCGCTCCTAAATTCCAGCCTCCTGGGGGTGACTCCATGGAACCTACCATCACGAGCATCTTCCAGCCTTCTTCCTCCTCTATCGAGGGTCTGTCTCCCTCATCCTATCATTGCTTCTTTCCCGGGGTGATGTTCAAGAGTACGCACATGTTCATCGAATCTATTGAAGTTTTCATGGAGGCTTCTGACCGTGTCCCCAATCAAGAACAATTGTTCCATCATCTCTGCATTAGTCATCATAATGGGGGGAGGTCCCCCAATGATCTGAACAACATTGGGAGGATTGGCTACATGCTCAGGAACATACTTCTCATGGTCATGGTAGTTCTGATTATTCTGACCATGACTCTGGCCAGGTGACCATGCTTCTTCCTCCCTCCTACCGTTCATCCGCTGATCTTATGGTTGTGACATCTTTTCTCCTTAGATATTGAGAGTTTGATGCTTTTAGCGCCAATTTGTTAATGGAAAAATCTGGTAATCAACAAATATCGAGGTTCTTTGCCGGAAAAAGATCTGGCGAGGCTGAATTATCACCGAAGTGTGGTAGTTTGTATGAGATTGGGGGCTGAGATTGCTAGGTTTTAGAATAACTAATCCTTTTCTTCTCTGACGGATGTGTGCTCTAATAATTGCAACCCTCCATAATATGCCTACGTACCTCTATTTAAAGGGAAAATAGAGCATCAAGCCCATGCAGTTCTTGGCAAAGTAGAGGCCCATTAGGAAACCTGAGTTTCCTTCTTCAAATCGAATGTAGAAAAGGCAAGTGGAACCTTCCTGGAAGAGGACCCTATATTCGGGCTTGTTTGGATAGGTAAAAGCCCAGTATAAGGTCCAAGGACTTCATGGATCGGACATTGACCCGAAAACCGTGGGATCTA
The DNA here is from genome assembly GCA_008931105.1 of Oenanthe javanica. Taxonomy (NCBI): domain Eukaryota; kingdom Viridiplantae; phylum Streptophyta; class Magnoliopsida; order Apiales; family Apiaceae; genus Oenanthe; species Oenanthe javanica. Next base: position 55,236 of record QRFB01000090.1, on the reverse strand, counting down.
ACCGGTCTATTATAACTATTTCCAAGAATACCTTGACTAGATGCCCAACACTAGATCCACCGCAAATGTAGGTCACGTCTTAAGCCCCCAGACAATGGCAACCCGCCTGAGTACAGGGAAAGGATATTCCAAGATAAGGCTAAATATCATACCACAACCCCCCTACGAGGGCAACCTGAGGAATGTGGAGCTGTGGCCTTCAATGATCAGCGAAGAATTCATTGATAATCATACATTCGTTTGAACCAAAAAACATATTAGAAGAAAACTCGGCCGCTTCCATGGTAAGACAGGGCGTGCCCACCTGGCCAGAGGAGGAGATGGTGCGCCTGAAACACTTCATCATAAAATGGGATACAACAGAGAAGGAGCATTATCATCAACCCAGATCATCGATTTTTTGGTAGTAGACCAGGAGTCAGCTCACAATGCCTTGATTAGAAAGCCACTTCTGAAAGAGATGAGAGTCATCACTTCCATCTACCACTTATCTATGAAATATCCCACACTTGTTGGGATAGGATGTATGAATGGTTGCCAATTTAATTCAAGGGAATGTTAAAACAAATCAGTAAAGGTATTTGAGAAGACAAGAGGTCTCAGACAAACACAGTCAAATAACATGGTGGAAAGTTAAGGAAAATCCATAGTAAATGTCTTGCACACAATAGAATTCCCCGAGGAAGAAGACCTGGTAGAAGAAGCCTTATACATTGAGGACAAACCCTGTCCTCAAATTTTGATGTTAGCAGCACCTCCTAGGGAGGAGTTCGTAGAAGGGATTGTGGAAGATGCTAGTGATGAAGAAACTGAAGAACAAATCTTTTCCAGAGAAAGGAAGGGTAAAGAAGTCATTCTCGAATCTCTCCTCATCATTGAGCTGGAAGAAAATTCTAGTCAATAACCACAAACCATAGAGGGCGCACCCTCTTCCCCTACTAGAGGGAGATAGGATTTTGACTTTGACTTAGACCCTTGAATGCCACTTGCAATAGAAAAAACATGGTCGACGAAGGATACACTCTCCATTCCAATAAATCCGGAGGATTCTTCAAAAGTTCTGATAATCGGCTTACGCTTGTAACCTACCTTACAAGGAGAATTGATAAAGTTTCTGAAATCTAACTTGGATGTCTTTGTGTGGAGTCATGATGATATGGTGGGAATTGATCCTGAGGTAATGTGTCACCTCGTTAATATCGATCCAAAGAAGAAAGGGATGAGGCAGAAGTTCCGCCCTATTAGTGGGGAAAGAGCTCAAGCATTGCAAGAAGAGGTGAATAGGCTTTTAGACGTTGGCCTTATTAAAGAATCTTTCTATCCTGAATGGTTGGTGAATTCCATCCTGGTAAAGAAGCGCAATTGTAAGTGGAGGACATGTATTGACTTCACTGATTTGAACAAGGCTTGCCCTAAAGACAACTTTCCTCTCCCAATAATTGATCGGTTTGTTGTTGCAACAACTGGTCACACACTTCTCAGTTTCATGGATGCATACTCGTGGTATAATCAAATTCTAATATATGAAATGAATCAGGAACATACCTCTTTCACCACAAACAGAGGATTATATTGCTACATCGGCATGCCTTTCGGCTTGATCAATGATGGGGCAACCTATCAAAGTTGGTGAACATCATGTTCAAAGATCAGATTAGGAAGACGATGGAGGTGTATGTGGATGACATATTTGTAAAATTCAAGGAAGCTAGTGATTATCTAAGACATTTGGGGGAGATGTTCAACATTCTAAGGAAGTACATGATGAAGCTTAACCCTCAAAAGTGTGTGTTTGGGGTGGAATCAGGAAAATTCCTTGGATTCATAGTCAATCATAGGGGAATTGAAGAAAATCATACAAAAATCCAAGCTCTTCTCGACATGAAGTCGCCAACAATCGTGAAGCAAATTCAGAGCTTAACTGGAAGAATAGCCGCCCTCAATAGGTTTGTGTCAAAGTCATCAAAGTAAAGAATTCTTCCAAGCCATCAAGGGGGTAGCCAAAGATTTTTCTTAGACTCTAGAATGTAAAGAAGCCTTCTAGATGATAAAGGAACATTTGGGTAAGCCTCTTCCTACTAGCCAAACCATCTGAACGGGAAACGTTAATTTTATACTTGGTAGTCTAAGAATATTCAGTTAGTGCCATCTAGGTGAAGGAAGAGGTCGACTTACAGTCACCTCTCTACTATGTGAGCAAAATACTTCTAGATGCTCAGACAAGATACTCCAACATGGAAAAATTGGTCCTCCATTCCCTAATATTAGCAGCAAAGAAGTTAAGGCCTTATTACCAAGTGTACAAAATTGAAGTGAGGGCAGCCTACCCACTCAAACAAATCATGCATTGGCCAGAGACATCGGGAAGAATGTTGAAGTGGGTAGTTGAATTAGGGCAATTTGATATCGAGTACAAGCCAATGAGTTCTATTAAAGGACAAGCCCTAGCAGACTTCATCTTGAAATTTCCTCCAGACTTTGAAAATTATGAATGAGCCTTGGTCCCAGTAGAAGCGGCGCACACCTCTTTAAGGAGGCGGACGTAAGTTTCTGAGCTATGGTGGTCATTTCATGTTGATGGAGCGGTGAATAATGAAGGAGCCGGAACCGACATAGTCCTTATTGGCCCTGAAGGGCATCATCTTATGCGTGCAATTTACTTCGCCTTTCGAGCCACTAACAACGATGCAGAGTATGAAGCCTTCATTGCTAGGATGAGACTTGCCCTAGAAATGAAAGCAGCTCGATTGATTGTCCAAAGTGATTCTATGTTGGTAGTATATCAGGTGAATGGGGGTACCAGGCGAGAGGTCTCAAGACAGAGATGTATATTGAGTGTGCCAAGTGCTTGATAAAGAAATTCACAAAGGGTCGTATAAAGTAAGTGCCCAGAGGTAGAGGTTATGACAATTGATGAAGAAATTCAGGAGAAAGTCACATAAAAAACACCTATTTGGGAATTCTTAAAGGAAGGAAAACTTCCTGAAGACAAAAAGGAAGCCAGAAGGCTTCGCTACAAGGTAGCCACGTTTGTGGAGTATGATGGGGTCTTATATAGAAGAGGATTCAATCAACCTTGCTCAAATGTACAGATGGGGATGAACGCACCTACATCATAAGGAAAGTGCATCAATGTATCTTTTGCAACCACAAGGGGGTAATTCTCTAGCCATAAAAATCCTTAGGAAAAGATATTATTGGCATACTATGAAGAAGGACGCCTACAAATTTGCTAGGGCGTGCGAAAAATTCCAGAGGTATGCAAACTACATCACTAGCACGGTAGCTTCTCTTACTTCTATAAGAAGCCCATGACCATTTGTCATGTGAGGGATTGATCTGATAGGAGAATTGCCTAAAGGCAAGGGATGAATCAAGTACGCAGCAGTAGCAGTGGACTATTTTACAAATTGGGCAGAATTTGTTCCCCTCGCAACCATAACAGCTAAGAAGATAACAGACTTCGTATTCAACACCATTGTTTGCAAGTTTGATATCATATATATGTTGATTTCTGGTAGAAGGAAACAATCCAACCGTCATGGCAGTTTTATGTTCAACATCATTGTTTGCAGGTTTGGTATCCCATACAAGCTGATCTCCGATAATGGAAATCAATTTGATAGCAAGGAACTGAGGACTTTATGTGAGAACTTGGCCATAAAGAAAGATTTTGCAGCAGTGTATTACTCCCAAAGAAATGGGTAGACCGAAGCCATTAATAAAATCATCAAGCACACCTTGAAGGCCAAACTAGAGGAGAGCAAGGGAAATTGGCCGGAGGAGTTGCCTCAAGTATATCAAAATCCCAACATCTGTAATTTAATGACATGTTGATGTATATTGAACGAGCATTCATACCTTAGGCGCTATGGTCTTACAACACTACTCGCATGAGTACTACAGGGGAATCACCCTTCGTCTTGACATATGGATGTGAAGCCATGGTACCAGTCGAGATTAGAGCTGGGTCTTTCAAAAAAGATAATTTTCAGGTAAGAGGCGTCGCCTTTCATTCAGGTGCTAATGAAAGATCTCAAGTCATATTGTTTCCGTAATATTTAATTTTTTAGGAAGAAGCCCAAGAGGTGAATCACAGACTTTACTTAGACTTGCTTGAATAAACACAATCCAAGGCACAAGTGAGGCTAGCGGCTTATCAGCAGTGGACAACAAGATACTACAACTCCAAAGTCAAGGAGAGGCCAATTCAGGTGGGTGACCTGGTGCTGAAGAAGGTGATGCCACATACCAAGACAGAAATCCATGAAGTGTTCAGGGCTAATTGGGAAGGACCTTATAAAATCAGAGCAGCACTGTGGGAAAGAACTTACTACTTGACAGATTTGGAGGACAAGACCATTCAAGGAGCATGGAATGCGGAACACTTGAAGACGTATTATCAATAGGGCAAGCCCTATGTGATTTATGTTACGTTTTCAAGAAATTTTTTAAACTTATTAGTAGAAATATGAGCAAAAAACTTATTTTCACTCCCACTCTAGGAGGGTAGCAGATATACAGTAGGCGATTTTGAAAAACTTATCATCGTGATTTTGGCCAGTATAAATATATGCACTAAAGTTTTAATATTTATTTTGAAGGCTTTATCAATGAAATCAGAACATGTGATTTCTGGCACATACCAGCGAGAGGGCGCACCTTCTACATTCCCGAAACGTGGGCCAATTTCTATATTGACATTAATGTGTGGTATGTTACACAACTCTATCCAGGATATATAAACATTTTCAAGCGTATGCAAGGGAAATACAGGAGTGAACCAATGGGGCGCGCCCTATCAACGTACGACAATTCATTATAGCAAAGGGAAATTAATTAGGATAACATAAAAATGTTATGCAAGGCAAATGGTGGTGAATTTAGTGGGCGCGCCCACATTCACAATAGCCCTAAGGCTAATGCAATAATACCCCAACACACTAGAGGATACTAAAGAACAGTAAGCATAAAACACTATAGAACAATATAAGTAATTTGATAAAAGGCTCGAGTCAAAAGGCAAAAGGCAGTTGGTAGGGCGCGTCCTACCACTTAAAAGCGTTTAAAAAATGGATGCATAGTATGAATTCATAACTTGTAAGGTTTTGTTGAGGGCCCACGCCTCATCATAGTATCTCAAAATAAAATGTATGATATCGTCATTAGCCTTTAGGAGGAGGGGAAAATGAGTTGATGGGGGGAGCTTGAGTTACGTTGGCAAGATCAACCTGAGTGTTGCCCAATTCATTAGGGCACGCCTGCTCTTCAGCCTCATCTTGGGCCCTTTCTGCCAGTTGTGCCTTAATGTCTTCCTCTAACTCTAGCTTTTTTACAGCAATAGCTTCAGCTTCCTCTGCCTTGAACTCTTCCATGAATTACCAGACATGACATGAAGGTATACTTCAGATGAAGAATGAACTATGGCATTATCTACCTCATTGTCTTTGTAAGATGACCATAGGGAAAGGTCATCATCAGTTAAGGAAGGATATGCAAGTTCCCCGATAATGGTGGAAACTGTAGAGCTAGAAGAAGTGTTCTCAACTATCTTGGGCCTTTTGGCCAAGGGCGCGTCCTAAAGAGTTGTCACCACAGAGGAAGTTTGTTTTTAGGGGGAGATTTGTTTGCAATAGGAGTTGATGGATGATCTGTTTTCTTTTTTGAAGCTTCAGCTTTTGTGGGCATGTCATGGCCCCCCATCCTCTTGGAAGCTTTGGCATTCATGTAAAGTACATGGAGTAACATGTGAGAAAACCTATGATGGTAACGTAAGCAAAAGATGTATAATAGTTCGCATAATAAAGCATGTAAAGGAAATCAAATATCGCTAATAGGGGTACTAGCATTGGGACAATCATCCAGGATGGCCGCACCCTCGGCCTTTTCATCTGAAGATGGTGCGCCTTCATCTCCATAATGAGGAAACCAGCTTCCTTTAATTGTCCATACTCTATTTGAAAGGAAACCATCTTCCTTTAAATTTTGCTCGGTTATATGAAGTTTCAAGTCTTTCTTCTCATGAGGAAGATTTAGTACAACCCCAGCCCTAGTTACGGCGTTGCCGCTTAGATGAGACTGGGTCCTGAGCACTAAGAAAGAAATATAAAGGTCAAAGGGTAGGTAAACGTAAATTGTTTTGAATAAAAAGGTAGTATTTGGCGCACCATAAACTTACCGGGAATGTTGTTGAAGCGCACTCAGACGCTTTGTGTATCATACACATAGAAATAAGGTTCCTTCCATCCCTTCACATTGGAAGTTTTGCCCCCATAAAATCCCTTTTGGTCGTGTTTTTTCCATACAATGAAGAAATAATATCAATTACCACATTTTTTTAAAGAATAGAAGTGGCGGAGTCCTTCCATGCTGGTCGCGTCAAAGCCAAGGGAGCGATACATCATGTGGAGGGCTATAGCGAATTTTCACCCATTTGGCAATAGTGAATAGGAGCTATATTGAACCATTCGTAAATGGATCTGAAACACGGATGGAGAGACACGTCCACGTCAAGCTCAACCAATTTAGGAGTCAGCATTATTCTAGGAATTTTTATAGGTTTAATATCGAACCGATGGGGGCGCATTTGTCTGATAGGAATTACCAAGAGCCCCTCTTGGTCATAATACCTCATTGTCCAATCCACTTTGGTAGGAGGGGGGTTGTTTTCATACCAACACAGGCCAATTTGCCCAACTTGCACATCTCTCCTCTTTCTTTTTTCTGTGATATCATGGTTAGTTCATGCCACGTCAATCTCGTGGTCTACTACCTGCTAATGGACAAATGGCACAGGAGAAAGGGCAGGTGAATCGAGAAGGTCCTCTTTGGGCGCGTCCTTAGGCTCATCTTGGGAGGACTCGGCTATTTCCTATATTTTTCTTTTGTTTTTCCTCTTCCTTATTAGTTTGGTAGCCTCTCTTTCCTCTAAGACAGGTTCAACAACAACGTTGACGGAGGAAGGGCGCCCCTTAGGGCTAGGCATGACCTGTTCGGGGTTTGTGTCAGATGGGAATGAGTCATCTCCAAGAAAACCCAACTCATGCCTGTTCTTATTTAGGTGCTCCATAAATTTAGGAACCTCTCTATTAGTTTTAGGAGACAAGGGGGTGGCACTCTTGTTAGTGAGATGGTTTTGTCATACCTTTTAAAGACAAACTCGCGAAAAGGATGAAAAAGGAGCCTTGGCGCGCCTCCTGGGACCATCTGAGATGAAGAAAAATAATCAACACTTAGTATGATTGTAAAGAGGTGCGCCCTACTACTAAAAGGCTGGGATGATTTTAGGGACTCATTAACGACATAATGTTCACAAAAACCTGACTTTTAAAGGTGTCATGGGCTGCTGGTTTACCACCAACACATCCGAAAGGATGTTAAAAAAATAAGTAAATCATATATAGGCGCGCCTTAAGTAGGAATATGGCTAAATGGTATCGGCGGGTGTGCACAAATATCAAGGCGTGCCTACAATGTTAAAAATACTTAAACCCTAAGAACATTTACTGGATATGCAAGTATGGATCAAACGACTATACATACAACTATACATACAACTATGCATATAATCCAAGCATGAAGAACATGAAAAACTTGAAGAGTTTTTTTTACAAATTTAAGCAAAAGCAGTTGACGGAATCAAGTAATAAAGAATGCGTTGTGTACATACTAACGAGATGAATGTTTTGAGTCCAAAAGGATGATTTTTGGATAGAAGATCGTCGGGAACAACCTTGGAACAATTGTTGCGGTTCAATGAGCTCTATTAAAGAAGATGAAATCAAAGGTTTATGTAAAAAAGTAAAAGTAAAATGTAAAGATAGAGATGGGGAATGTATATATATATATATATGTATGTGTGAAAAGGAAAGGTGGACGTGGTAACATTACATAGGTTCTCTATGAACATGGTACTATTAGTGCACGACAGTTGGATAAATGGGCGCATATATGGATGTATATTTTATAAATATAGGAGCATTTCAAATTCTCAAGTCATGCCATGTGAATAGTATAAGTTTTAATAATATTATCCTTGTGAAGTAGACAGGTGAAGATCATCTCGATAAAGCTACCTCTAGGCGCGCCCATCAAACAAGAAGATGAAGATCAATATAATTCTTTCGAGCATTTTTCAATATTCTCAAGACTTGGGGGTAGTTGTTGTATCCCATTTTGGATGAAGTGTTTCAGGTGCGCCATCTCTTTCTCCGTCCAGGTGGGCGTGCCCAGTCCTACCATGGACGCGGCCGAGTTTTCTTCTGATATGTTTTTTGGTTCAAATGAATGTATGATAATCAACGATTTCTTCACTGATCATTGAAGGCCACAACTCCACATTGTTCGGGTTGCTCTCGTAAGGGGGTTGTGGTATAATATTTGGCCTTATCTTGGAAGATACTTTCCCTGTACTCAGGCGGTTTGCCCTCGTCTAGGGGCTTAGGACGTGACCTACATTTGCGGTGGATCTAGTGTTGGCCTCTAGTCAAGGTATTCTTGGAAATAGCTGTATTAGACCGGTCGGATCCATGAAGTCCTTGGACCTTATACGGGGCTTTGACCTATCCAAACAAGCCCGAATATAGAGTTCTCTTTCAGGAAGGTTCCCCATGCCTTTTCTGCATTCGATTCGAAGAAGGAACCTCAGGTTTCCTAACGGGCCTCTACTTTGCCAAGAACTATGTGGGCTTGATCCTCTATTTTTCCTATAAATAGAGGTACGTAGGCATATTGTTTGGGGTCAGAATTATTAGATCTCGCATCCGTCAGAGAAGAAAAGCTCTAGTGATTCGAAAACCTAGCAATCTCAGTCGCCAATCTCATATAAACCAACATGCTCCAACGACAATTCAGCCTCGCTAAATCTTTTTTCAGCAAAGAAACTCGATCTTTGTTGATTACCAGATATCTCCATCAACACATAGAATCCTGTTGAATTGGTTCTTTCCGACTACTCTAAATTTGAGTTTTTGAGAATATCTCATGCATTTTATTTAAAGTTACATATTAAGAAAGTAAGCAACATCATCCAATCACCGACCATCCATTTAAGGGGTCGTTTGATTCAGGGATTTTTTGAATGAGGTATAAGTTTAATTAAAATAGATAAAATCCATATTTAATGTTTGTTTCAATTTTTTTAAATTTTCTCATACCTCAAATCTACATGATATGAGTTTTTATACCCAACGAGGGAGGTGGTATGAGTAGAGGGTATGAGTATCAATTTTAATATTATTATTTTATTATTGATAATTAACATTATTAATAATAATAAAAAATATATATATACAATCAACCATTATTATTAAAAATAAAATATATTTATGTTTTTTATATAATAAAATAAATTTATCTAATTATTAATTTAATAATATTTTAAATTAAATAATTTCATTCGAGAACTAAATCAAACATATAATATCAATAATTAAATTTCATCCTCGTACTATCATAATTAATCTGATTCCTTATAATAAACTCATGAACCGAATGCTCCTTAAGTAATTTTTGTAGGAACTGTAGAAACACACATAAAGATTTTTGTTAAAAAGATTAAAGTTGATTTTTTTGAACAAATTATATATTTTTATTTCGAGAATCTTCATCATTATTGTAGAGGTCATTATAGTAGTATTATTTTAGCTTTTAATGCTCCTCGAGCAAATCAAAATTAATTACTCTACTCTAGAATCTTCTCTTTAAGGTTATTTATATCTTTCTTGTAATTAATTTGTCCCCGAGTTGTTTTGAAGTAATATTAAAGTATTAGTTTTATTTAAGAGTTCATTCCTAGCAACTTACATTATTATTATTGAGAGCTATTCTTTATATTTGATTTTCTTCTATCAATTTTGAAGATCTTGCGCTAGTTTGACTGTAGTCTTGATCACTATTTCGTTTCATGGTATCAGATCTATAAGAAAGATAACTGATATACTTCAAGATTTCGTGGGAAGAAAGTCATGTATGCTCCGATAATGGATTCAAGTGGTAGGTTTGGTTGAATCAGTACAGTGTTGCTAAAAATTCAATCAAACTATCGTATATGGAGGACTTGTATATATGGAGTCCTACCTTATAGGCGAGAACTTATGGGAAGTTGTGGTAGGTCAAATTATCACACCTCCAAAAACTTATGAGGCGAATCAGGTTACTTTAAAGGAATGGTGAAAGAAAGTCAGGTGTGCTCCGAAAATGGATTTAAGTAGCAGGTTAATTTGGTGGAATCAGTATGTTGCTGCTAAAAAATCAATCAATATATCGTCATTTCAAACTGCGTTTTCAAAATATAACTAAAGTAATTTAAACTCAATTTACACAATGTCTATATCTCAATAAATCATAAATTCGGATACAAACCTCAACTGATATCTTATTACGGAATTCTAGACATCTTCACCGAAGTACTTATACTTGAGTCCATCAAATTATTAACATTTTGTAACAAACCTTCTCGATAATTCTATCCCGTAAAGATTTGATAAAATAAGGGTAAGCTAGACAGCTCATTAAGCATATAATATACAGTTCAACTGAAGTTTATTCAAAAATCAGAAATTTCCATTCATAAAAAATTCAACTAAACGATCATCAATAATTAATCAAAATCATCACAAATAATTAGTTTTTTGAAAACAAACACTGAGTATTCAGACATGATGGGTTCATTAGTTCACCAATTCATCAGTTGGGATCCCGGTCAGCTAAACAATTGGTTTAGCTTTACTTCTGACAAGGAAGTATCCAATCAATTCAATCAATTATCAATGTAAGATTACTCATTTTTCGTTGACAAATCAACTATAAAATCAGCATATCAACAGTGAACTAGTACAATATATACTTACAGTACACAACCCTTAAAATATCTGAATATTCGTTATCTCCGGTGATGCGTATTCCCTTTGAACCTACTTGTAAGATATTCAAACCAAATCAATAAATATTCCTCTTTCTATACACAGTAAATGCTTAGTCGTGTAGTAACTAATTCATTACGTCTTAATCATATACAATAATATATCTTTTTATTTGTATATGTCAGTAAACATTATGATTATGTTTTATTCCCGAATAATCTCAAAATTTACTACTCTCGGATCAAATCACTCTGATCATACTTCATATATTATTCTAAACATTTTATAAAAGTATCCTAATATTTAAATTTGCCTAAATATTTATCCTCAAAATAACTAATTTTTTACTATTTATTAAATACCTAAAATTAAATTAATTATTCCATAACTCAAATCCAAAATCTGATTTCACCATTAAATCAAGAAAATTATTTACTTAAACTTTCATTTTTAACTCTTTTCTTAATTCTTTCATTTAAAACTTCAAATAAATTAAATATTAATTACAATATTCTAACCAATTACCACTCACCACGTCATCATCTTCTCCACAACCAGTTTCTCTCACCTCGAAGTCAACTGTAATGACCTAACTTTGACCATTCATAACTCCTTCATTTTTAATCTGATTTATATGGTTCAAGAGTCTATTTCATGTATTATTTCGCAAGGAATCCAAATATATAAATAGTTTTAAGATCCAATGCCAAATATGTACTCTACAATTTGATTTCAGAAATACTATGATATATATACACTATGTCTGTTGGTGTATATATATAAACACAATAAAATAATACCTTCCGATGTGGTTTCCAATTCAGCTAATTCAGCCAGAGAAGAGGTGTTATTGAAGTATGTATTTTGTAAATTTCTCACAGCCAAAAGTATTATCTCATGTATTACTAATTATTTAAACAAAAGAAATAGGTTTTAATACTTTATCTCAATTCAATCCACGTAGCACTACCAATAACTACGATTCACATGCTTTTACTTGTCTTAAAATGGAGCCATGCTTCTTTCTTTCTTTTTTTATATCACAACACATGTTTAAATTGGGTATGTATTACACATTCCGACAATATTTTCTAGATCCATTTCCTTAATATTCTGACTCAATACTAATTTAAGTCCATAGTTCATAACAACCAAGACCCTGCTATATTATTATTATTATTATTATTATTATTATTATTATTATTATTATTATTATTATTATTATTACTTTCAATAATTAAACATTATTATACAAATATTTAATAACTAAAACCTTCTTCTTCTTTTTCCGGGATATTACACTATCTCAAATGACCTTTTTGATCATATTACGCGCTGCAAATATGCTAGTGACATCTGGAATACATTAAACAACTTATTTAATAAGAAGTACAAAGATCGGTTGTAGATGTTAAAAAATGAACTTGTAAATGTTATGCAAACTAACATGACAATATTTGATTTTTTTAAAAAAATCAAGAATCTGTGTGCATAAATTTCTATATTAGATCCAGATGAACCGATATCTAAAAATCAAGAATCTGCATCACATTGTTTGAAGATTGTAAACAAAATACATACCGTTTGTGGCATCAATACAAGGTTGGGCTTACCAACCAACTTTGAAAGAACTAACAAATCTTGTCATCTCAGAAGGCTTTGGCAAAATAAATGGCAGGTGTTTCAGTTAATAATGATGAAGAGACTGCTCTACTTGCATGAAGACCAAAAAAATTTGAAGAGCAAGTAAAAGAAAAGGATTCACACTCCCATTATACCTCAAATGAGCTAGCGGAAAAATCAAGTGTTGTTGATGTGGAAAGCTTGGGCATATCAAGAAAAATTGTCGATTACAACCAAGCAATATGGATGATATGATATATAAAAGCATCATGATCCTACAAATGAAGAAGATTGGAGTAAGTGTATCATGGATAAAAATTTGTTGCTTTTGCACATATTGATTATAAATATGACTAGATTATAGATTCTCGAGCATTCAGGAAGGGTTCGAGGATTTAGAGGGTTTATCACCCCAAAATTACTCTTTAATTTGCCAAGGCAGAGGACTAGAATTTCAAAGGCGGAGTTGTCTGATGAGTTAAAAATACAAAAGAAGGAGATTGCTGAACTTAAGGCAATGGTTAATGCGTCCAATATTGGCTCTCCAATGTTATCCAACAAATCAAGTTGCCAACCAATTTAAGAAAATATCATGGCTAAACTAGAAATTGCGAAATAATTGATGTTGGATAATGATTGTGTTGATATCGACCCTCCCTCAATTAAAAAAAGGTAAAAATTATTATTATTATTGTGTTATAGAAACTAGATGAACTCATATGACTGTATAAAAAACTATAAACTGACTAGATGAACACATACAAACTTTTAATTTATGAAAATATCATAAAATAACCTTCTTATATATGTAGGGACAACATTGAGAATAAGGTTGCATTCAGAATGGTTTTTGAAGAGGTAGAAATAAATGATTTAGTGCATGGAGTTCCAATGAAGCCTGGATGCATTCGTGTATCAGTGGACGGAGGATGACTCGCTTTCTGTGTCGGTACTTGGTGAAATGAAAAAGGTACACCAGGCTGTGGGTTCACAAGTAGCATGGTCTCGGGATCTGATCATCTTCCCAAGTGCGGATGCGATGGTATGATTTTTGACCAAATGTAACTTTTTATTCTTTATCTTTTAATTCATATTTGTATTCCTTGATAGCCTTCTATATCTTCTAAGTCATATTCGTATTCCCTATATTTTACGAGATATTAGAAATGAACATTGCAAACAAAATATTAGCAGTGCAAATTAATTTCAGGAATTAAACATGTTCAAATTTTTAGTTAATTATTTGTAGACAAAGAAAAAGGAAGTGTCGTCGTCCAAGTCAAAAAATGAGTTACAGAGGATTCAGACTATGTTTACTAAACTGAAGTTGAAAAAGAATGTGCCGAGTAAATATAAGTTATTATATAAACATGCAATGACATTCATGAAAGCTACTAGAGCGTCAATATAGATTCCATGTGACGCAGAGGTGTTTGGAGTTGAGAAAACCATATTTATATTGGATAAGAATTTAATTGCCATGTTACAATTTGACATGATCAGACAATCTGCAATATCTACTTATATGGCATAAGTAATTTTTTTTTATTCATTGTCATTTTGCATATTGCACAAGGATACTGTCAACAATATTAATTTTTCCTCTATCTATAGTTACTTGGACACTTTGATGCACAAGGATAGGAAGAATGATGATTTGTTCCTGTATTGATTTTTCGATCCTAGAGCCACGTTTACACTAAACAGTGAGTTTCAACCGTATGTTGTTAATCGGTTAATGAAGGGTAACTACTATTGAATATACTTGATACCACATAATCATAAGTAAGTTGTGTATATTTAAAATCGGTACACTAATTAAGATTCATGTGGTTAAATTTTTTATTCTGACTTATGTATTTTTTTCTAATAAAAACAGTTCCCATTGGGTTTTGGTTATATTATGAGATGATGACATTTACATTCTGAATCCGTTGGGACCTTCGACGCATATTCCTAATCGAATTGGAAAATACATTATTAGAGTAATTTAATTTATTCATGCTAGTAGAATTTGATATATTTTGATCATGGAAAAACATTTTGGATATTATGTCATTCTCTTATGTAGTGCACTACAAGCTTACAATGCTCGAACTAGAAGGCCAAAGAGAACCCCTAAAATAATCTATCTTGCAGTAAAATCGAATTTCACATTTTAATTTGCGTGGTTAAGTTAGATTTTTTAGATGGCTGACTTATATTATTATTGAAATTTCTGTTAAACAAGGATCTCCTAAACAACCCGGGGTCCATGAATGTGGTTACGTTGTGATACGATATATACATGAGAGACATCATCTTCGACAATGAAATGTCTTTTATTACCAAGGTATTAAATTATATTATTGAAATTCATAGGACTGTGTTTCATGTAGTTGGAATGCCTCAATTAGTAATTTAAATTTTATTTTGTGTATTATTTTAGTGGGTTGCCAAGACTCGTAAGTGTTATACAATGGAGGAGTTTGACGTGGTACACCACGCGACTATTGATTTGGTTATGTTTATCTTTGGAGTTTGATTAGATGATATATGTGTAGCCATGGATGTAGGTCTTTGAATGTTGTTGGTTCTGATGGTGTAGTCAGTTTTTGTTATGACCTTAATACATTGTAGGTTGGTTTCCGTTGTAGCTTCATATTTTGTTTATCGTGGGTTAGCTGGAAGTACAAGCTATTAATGTGCACTGAAATTGATTTTAGAGATGATATAATAGTTGATCTTTATGCTCTAAATTTTGTTGTGGTAGTTTCTTTGGTTTATATCTTGGTTTAATTAATTGGTTTGGTATGATTTGGTGCATTTAAATATGATGGATTATGTGATCAGGACAATAGTTTTGACATCAGTTTAACAAAAACATTTGATGTCTAAAATCAATAAAGACATCAAAACTAATACATACACTGGTGTGTTATGACAACTATTACATCGATTATAATGCCATATAAACAAAAATAGATGTCTTAAGTTACCTATAATATTATTTTTTTCCTAAAAAAGCCAATGTTAAATATGTAAAAGACATCAGTTAAAATTTTAATAAAAAAAGAACTAATGTATTAAGCAACCTATTACAACGTATATATTAAAGGAACTGATGTCTTAAGCCACCTATTACATCAGTTAAAATGTGTACCTGATGTCTTATGAGCCTTATTACATCAATGGTTTAATAATCTCTAATAAAAACTGATGTAATAAGACACATATTACATCGGTTCTTGATCACAACTGATGTCGCCTATTACATCATCTATAGTAATATAACCGATGTGAAAAGGCGATATAGATATTGGTCTTTTATTTGGGATGATGTGATTTATTATATAACACATCAATGGTTTTAAAATTTCTAATAAAACTTAATGTGATAGATTCTCTATTATATCGGTTTATAGTTATAATGTTCAAGAAATTACGAATATTTAATTATGTTTAATTATGTGATTAAATAAGGTTATATATATCTTATTTCAGTTTGATTCATTTCTATCCAAGAAATTATTTTTATTATTAAATTAATTATGTGTTATGTGTTATGTGACCTTCTGTGTAGCATATTATATTTTATTCTATTTGTGAATAATTACTGTAATTTTAGAAAAATATATTTCTAATTAAAAATTATCGGACCGAGCCTCTGTTGGGATTTCAGAGCCCTGTATTTGGTAATATTATTTTTACAGTCCCAAATATTTTTTAAAAATGATATATTTTGATATTTTTGAAAAATTCATAATTTTTGAGAAATTTTGATATAATTTTTCTATTTATTTAAAAATATATTTTTTATTTTTCCCTCATAAAAATTATTTCTAGGTTAATTAATTTTAATTAAGGGATAAAAATACATTTAATTGATTTTAGGGGTATTATTTTTAAAATTGTAAATAGTTTTTTTAATTACTAAGAATTAGAAAAAAAGAAAAATTCTGGAAAATTCTTAAGAACTAGGGTTCATTCCGTTCTTAAGGATCAAAACGAATTTGAAGGTGTTATTGATCACCAAATCACACGTTTTTTGCAAATTTGCTTTACCAAGATAATACTATCATCGACAAAGAAAATATGTGAAATTCTTGGTGCTCTTTTACACACACCGGACCCGTTTATTAAGTTTTCACCAGAAACTTTCGATATAAGTGTTGAAAAAACATCTGCGCATATCAGAAACAAGTAGAGTGATATAGGGTCCCTTGTCGAAGACCACGACATGGCTTCAAAGCACCTGATATGTTGCCATTATATTTAGATGAAAAAGAGACACTAGACAAGCAACTCATTATTCTCTTAATCCACGGGAACTCCAAATTATACATCAATTTTTCATGAAAACCTCACTCCACCTTATCATAGGCCTTACTCATATGAAGTTTGAGTGCCACTCTTCCATCCTAACCTTCCATTTCCCTTTTCATTGAGTGAAAAATCTCAAAAGCTACAAGTACGTTATCAGTAATCGGTCTTTTCGGTACAAAAACACTTTGATTCACTGAAATAATTGAAACTAACAAAGGTTTCAATTTATATGCTAGAGTTTTTGAAATAATTTCATACAGAACATTGCATAAACTTATTGGTGGAAACTCTATTATCTTTTTTGGCTCAATACACTTTGGAATCTGATGTGGGTAAAAATAGCCCTGAGGAAATAATAAATAGAACATTTATTATTTCATTAATTAGACCTGATATGGTCCAAAGGCTCGGGCCCTTGAAAGGAACTAGGATAATAAATCCTAGGATCAACTGGATTTGTAATTCAAGAATCAATTGGATTTGTAAATCCAGCCCACCAGCTCTGTTGAAGCCATAGGCCCAGTAAGCCTATATTATTAATTAATTTCGTAATTAATTAATATGGGCTTAGTAAAGGCCCGAAAAGTCTGTTGAAGGTCATAATTCTAGAAGGATCTAGAAACCCAAACATGAGAAGAGTCCCATGAGGACCCTCACTCTTAAGAGGTTCAGACAACCTTGACACTAGGAGACTTGGCCACCAAGTCTCCTACTTCTAATCTAATTCCAAGGCCCTCGTGCGCCTATATAAAGGGCCTAACCCCTCAACATTAGAACTACGTTTTTTGCTTGATTCTCTAAACACAACAGAGATACGTAGGCAATTAACGAGAACCTGAGGAAGTCACGAAACGTTAGTGCAGCCATAGAAGATCGAAGCTCTCTCACATCTTAGTATTGATTGCGCATTAAATACACCTCATTTTTAATCCGTAACATTTGGCGCCGTCTGTGGGAACGAATAACAACCATGGCAAGAACACGTAGGACAACGAGCACCCTCGAAGGAGAGATCCCTGACACCGCTGTCGACACCAATGACTCCCCCGCTGTGACACTTGAGCAATGAATTACTGTTCCTACCACTTCCGTTGAGGACCCTGAAGCAAGTACTCGACGAATCGGACCTTTAAGCGTCGTTGTTCATCCTTCTAACCCCGACGTGTCCATCTATGCTTCGATTCCTGCATTCCAGGTAATTCCTCCCATTCGTATAACTTTTGTTGCTCCTCATACTTCGCAGATATCGTCTGCCATAACATTCGATCCTCGCTATGGGCTCCCAAGAAACTACGAGCCACCTTATGAGCAAGGGCTGCTTCCCCACTATACCCCACAACCAAGAGATAGTGATTTTTCTAGGCCTTACTCTACGAACAGTGAAGAGTCTTCTGACGAGGATATAAACCCTCGAAGGAGGTGACCTGGCAAGGAGCCCCTTGGAGGAAGGAGTACCCAGCCCCGAGGGCCTCAAAACACTGACTCCACAAACTTACAAGAGAGGATACGAGCTCATAAGGCTGAAGCACAGCGACTAAGGAAGGACTTAGAGAGGGCGTTAGCCAGGCAACGATGTCCCAAAATTGAAAGTACTGGAGGGTCAATAAGAAATGCATCTGTGATAGATTTGGACGAACCCCCAACTAAGAGGCAAACAAGGGCAAGTCATGTTAGGGCTGACTCCCAAGACCTGTTACCCCTTGGAGATCCAGATGATCCTACTCCCCCTTTCACTGAAAGTATCATGAATAAAAAGATATCAAGGAAGTTTAAGATGCCTACAATTAGGGCCTACGATGGAACCGAGGAGTCCTCAAATCATGTTCTCACGTTCTTTAATGCACTGTTGCTGCAGCCTGTGAACAACGCTATTAAGTGTAGGGCGTTTCCCCAAACCCTGAGTGGTATGGCTCAGCGGCGGTTTAGTCGTCTACCACCAAACTCTATTGGGTCGTTCAAGGATCTGAGCAGGGCCTTCATCGGACAATTCATCAGCAGTAAGACACATGAGAAGAGCTCAGCTTCGCTAATGAATATGCACCAGGGAAATAATGAGTCCTTGAGAGATTATATGAACAGGTTCACAAAAGAAGCCTTGAAGGTCCCAGATTTAGACCAGAAGGTAGCTATAATAGCTCTACAGCAAGGGACTTCTGATTAAAATTTCAGAAGATCATTAGCTAAGAGGGGCCCCCGAGAGTATGAACGAGCTCCAAGAGAGGGCTGGAAAGTATATCAAGGCTGAGGAAAGTATGAGGAAAGCCCAAGGGTTTCAAGCCCCGAACACCTACTCTAAGAAGCGACCTAGTGATGCTGAGTATACTGCCGATGCCAAGTATGCTAAGCATGATGATAATGACTCCAAGAAGAAGGGAGGATCCAGGTTCACAGAATATGCAAGGCTGAATACTTCCCGTAGCCAAATACTAATGGACATTGAGAATGGTAAGGACCTTCGATGGCCGAAGCCACTAAGGACTTATCCTGAGAAGAGGAACAAGAACGCGTACTGCCGATTCCACAGAGATGTGGGACACGACACTGATGACTGTCGTCAGTTAAAAGATGAGATTGAGTTCCTAATTAGAAGGGGGAAGTTAGAAAAATACACCAAGGAAGGTGCTAGACAGGACAAGAGTCACAACGACAAACGAAGGGACTCTGACCCCAAAGATAGAAACCATCAGCCCCGAGGGCCTGTGATCAACGTAATCTCAGGAGGGCCAACTGCGGCAGGTAACTCTCGAAACTCCAGAAAGGCATATGCCCGGGAGGTGATGAGCATCATTGGAGAACCTCCCAAGAGAACAAGGACTGAGGTCTCTTTTTCATTCGATGATTCTGACTTAGCAGGGGTAAGGTTCCCCCACGATGATCCCTTGGTAATCACCCCTGTCATAGGAAAGTCTCCAGTGAAGAGAGTCTTGGTAGATGGTGGATCGTCTGTAGATATCCTATTTTATGAAGCCTTTGTGAATATGGGATATAATGATTCACAGTTGACCCCCTCCAACATGCCTATCTATGGCTTCAATGGAGTCGAATCCCGGATAGAAGGAATCATACAACTACCCATGACTATGGGCGAAGAACCTCGACAGTCTACTCAGATGCTAAATTTCCTAGTTATCAAGGCTAGCACCACCTACAATGCGATCCTTGGCAGGACTGGGCTGCATGCCTTCAAGGCGATAGCCTCTACATACCATCTGAAGCTGAAATTCCCAACTAGGAATAGAGTAGGAGAAGAGAAAGGAGATCAAAAAATGGCTCGAAGTTGTTATATAGCTGCCTTAAAGCCTAGTGGAACTGGGGGCAGGTCCTCCCTATTGAAGACATGGATGTTAGGGATCGAGAAGAAAGGAGGGGTAAACCCGCAGAAGACTTAGAGCCTGCTCCTTTGGATCCTTTAAACCCTGAGAAGGTGACTTACGTAGGGACTTCATTCCCCAAAGACCTGAAAGAACAGCTGGTCCAATTCTTGCAAGATAACAGGGATGTTTTCGCTTGGACAACAGCTGATATGCCAGGAATAGACTCCGAGCTTATAACACATCAGTTGAATGTAAATCCTGGAAGGACAGCGGTCAAACAGAAGAAAAGAATTTTCACCCCTGAAAGACAAGAGGCCATTAAGCAGGAAGTAGAGAAATTGTTAGAAGCTGGATTCATTAAAANTAGAAGCTGGATTTATTGAAGAAATTCAATTCCCCGAATGGTTGGCTAACCCAGTAATGGTCAAAAAAAGCAATGGAAAGTGGAGAATGTGCGTAGACTTCACTGACTTAAATGATGCCTGTCCTAAGGACTGTTTCCCTTTGCCTAGGATAGACACGATGATAGATGCCACAGCTGGGCATGAGATGCTTAGCTTCATGGATGGATTCAGTGGCTACAACCAAATTAAAATGCACCCCGATGACATCCCTAAGCTATCATTCATTACCGACTTTGGTGTTTTCTGTTATCTAGTTATGGCTTTTGGACTTACGAATGCAGGAGCCACGTATCAAAGGCTTGTAAATAAAATCTTCAAGCACCTCATCGGTAAGACCATGGAGGTCTATGTTGATGACATGTTAATCAAAATCTTAGACAAGGCAGATCATCTTAAGCACCTGAGTAAGGCATTTGAAGTTCTGAGAACCCACAAGATGATGTTGAACCCGGCCAAGTGCGCCTTTGGTGTAGGTTCTAGAAAATTTTTAGGCATGATGGTCTCCAAAAGAGGCATTGAGGCCAATCCCGATAAGATTCAAGCGATCTTGGACATGGAGCCGCCCAAGACAGTAAGAGATGTCGAAAAGCTCACGGGAAGAGTAGCAACCCTGGGGCGCTTAATATCCAAGTCGGGAGAAAAGTGTCTGCCATTCTTCAAGGCCCTCAAGAAGGTTAAAATTTTTGAGTGGAACGATGTAAGCCAAGTAGCTTTTGAAACGTTGAAAAAATATATGGCTGGGCCACCTTTGCTTGCTAAACCAAAGCCTGGAGAAGTACTATACCTATACCTTACAATCTCTAACTCGGCCCTGAGCGCTGTTCTTGTAAAAGAGGAAGCAAAGGTTCAGAAACCCATTTATTATGTTAGCAAGATTCTGCATGGAGCAGAGCTGAACTACTCGAAGGTTGAGAAGTTTGCCTTAGCATTAATAATGGCTTCAAGGAAACTACGCCCTTACTTCCAGGCACATGTTATTGAGGTCTTGACAGACCAACCCTTGAGAAACATATTACACAGCCCCAAGGCCAGTGGGAGGCTAATTAAATGGGCTATTGAGCTTGGAGAGTTCAAAATCAGATATAAGCCAAGAACGGCCATCAAGGCTCAAGCTCTAGTTGACTCCGTGGTTGAATGTACCATTCCCAACCAAGAAGTCGGGGGGCAGGAGGAAGACAAAGAAACTGAAAAGAACAAGAAAAAAGAGGAGGAACTCAAAGAATACTAACTGCTCTTTTTTGATGGAGCTTCAAAAACGAACACTACCGGTGCTGGCTTGGTTTTGCAAAGCCCTGATGGATTTATTGTTGAATATGCAATCAAGTTGGATTTCCCCACTACAAACAATGAAGCAAAGTATGAAGCTTTGATAGCTGGACTTGGTCTGGCCAGAACCTTGAGGGTGAGCAAGTTGAGAATATATGGTGATTCAAGGTTAGTGATCTCTCAAGTAAATGGGGAGTTTGAGGCCCGAGAAGAAACTATGGCTAAATATTTAAGGATTGTTAAGGCTCAAGCCAAGCAATTCGGGGAATGTCACTTCGAGTATATTCCGAGAGAGGAGAATGTGAAGGCTGATGCCTTATCTAAGTTTGCATCATCAGAGAGTGATAGTTGTTCTGGCAGTGTTTATTTCCAAGTCTTAAAAACCCCAAGTATTGACGCTAAACTGGTAGCCCCGATTGGGCTAAGGGCCTGTTGGATGGATCCTATCAAGCTCTATATGGAGGTAGGAAAGACACCAGCTGATCCCGTAGAGGCACGCAAACTATCAATAAGGGCCTTGAAGTATGCCCTGATAGAGGGAATTCTCTACAAGAAGTCATACGTAACACCCTACTTGAAGTGCTTGAGACCCCACGAGGCTGAAGCTGCCCTAAGGGAAGTTCATGAGGGTATATGTGGCCAACACCTTGGAAGCAGGGCTCTTGCTCATAAAGTTATGAGATTGGGATTCTATTGGCCTGAGATGCTTAGAGATGTTAAAGCTTACGTTAAGAAGTGTGATCCCTGCCAGAAGTTTACACCCATCGTTAGGCAGCCTCCTGAGATGCTGACATCCATTAACTCTCCACTCCCCTTCGCCATGTGGGGAATGGATATCATAGGCCCGTTTCCTATGGCCAGTGCACAAAGGAAGTTTCTCATAGTCGCCATCGATTACTTCACTAAATGGGTAGAAGCCAAGCCCCTAGCGAAAATTGACACCAAGAACGTGACTCAGTTCTTCTGGGAGAATATTATATGCAGGTATGGGTTACCCTGAATCCTGGTGACGGACAATGGGACTCAATTTAACAACAAGGACTTCATAGAGTACTGTGGAAACTACAACATGGAGCTGCGTTTCACTTCAGTCGCTTATCCACAGTCAAATGGACAAGTCGAAGTGGCCAATAGAATTATCTTGGATGGACTCAAGAAGAGGATTGAACGCTCCCAAAGGACTTGGGTTGATGAGTTTCTTCCAATCTTATGGGCATACAAAACTACTTGTAGGACTTCAACAGGTGCTACTCCGTTTCAACTAGCCTATGGGGCCGAGGCAGTGGTGCCTGTTGAAATAATTCAAGCATCACTGAGAGTGCAAGAGTTCCAGATTGACGCCAATGAAGAAGGCATGAAGCTGGATTTAGATATGATAGATGAAATACACGACAAGGCCAATGCCCGAATAGTGGCAAATCAAAAGAAAGCTTCGTTCTATTACAACCTTAGAGTAAAAGAAAGGTTCTTTCTCATTAGAGACTTAGTCCTACGAAAAATCGAGGCGTCTGGAGCTGGTCCCAAGGGCAAATTAGCCCCAAACTAGGAAGGACCGTATCAAGTGAAAGAAGTCACATGACAGGGCGCATATAAGCTCCAAACACTTGAAGGGATCGCAATCCCAAGAAGCTGGAATGCTGCCAACTTGAGAATTTATTATGTTTAAGTTTTCAATTTTTATTTTCGAGAACATTTTAGTATAGAATTGTTTAAGCCTCGAAGGCATGATTTGTTTCTTTTTATACTAAATTATAAGTTTCGAGAAATGCTTTCTGTTTTCCTTATATGACGTTTGTCATCTTCACTTAGTCTTTTTACAAGCCTCGAGAGTATTTGTTGTTTATGTTCAAGTTAAACACGAACAACAAAGCAAAACTAAGGCACAAAGTAAAAAGGCAAGAAAGTAAAAGACACGAATACAATAATAAAGGCCCGAAGGCTGAATTTTTTTACAAGCCCCTGGGGGCAACATAAATACAGGAAATAAGAAATCTTATATACGCTTCTTCCTCCTCCTCCTCTTCTTCTCCCGAAGCATCCTCCCCGCTTGATGAAGACGAACCCTCTTCACCTTCATCAGATTCCTCTTCTCCAGAGGAACTCTCTTCTGTTGGGGCTGGAGGAGTTGTCTTGGGAACGGATTGCTGGGGAGATGGAGTAGGGCTAGGCTCGTTAGCCCTTTGTTGCCTAACATCAAGACTGTTGTCCCCCTCGGCTTCTTCCTCCTGAGCAGCAATCAACCGCTTCAGAGCTTCGGTTGATTGAGGGCTCTTAAAGTCCATCTTGGGATCGAATAAACCCGGATGTTTCTTCAACACGGCCTCTAGTGCCTCGTTCCACCCAATTGTATAGTTGGTCGGGAAGAGGAGATCGTCGTGCTGTAAAATGAGATCTTGATATTCCTCCGAACCCAAGTATTTATCAATAATCGCATTCTGGTCAGCCCGGAGTTCTACGATCTCAGCCCGGGCCTGTTTAAGGAGCTCCTCCTTCTCCTCCAGCTTCTCCTCCAAGAGCTTTATCTTGGCGTGCGCCACAATAATCTCTTTTCTATGCTTCCCTGCCTGAGCCTTCCACGATTCAGTTTCATGCAAGGAAGCTTGAAAATAGGCATTGGCCTGAAAAATAAACAAGATAGAGTCAGTAAATAGAAGCCTGAAAAAGTGTGTGCCAGTAAAAAGAAGTGAGAATAAGTTAAGAAACTTACCAAAGCCACTGCCTGTGCACATATGTCCTTGTAATCACAAGGAGTGAGGGAGTGTAGGGACCAATCCCTCGCGTGGTCCGTACAACCGACCACCATGTCCGACTTTCTAAAACCCCAACCTGGTTTGTAGGCAAGGGACTTGGGCACCTTGACGGGCTCATTACCTTCGGCCTCCGTTGGCCCTGTATGGGGCTGCATGAAAGCTGGAAGCTCCTTCCCCTGCCTGGGATCATTCATCAGCCTCAGCCGCTTCATGCGACCGGTTTCTTCCACGGGTGGAATAGTCCACTCGGTGATCTGAGTAGCAACTGGAAGAACAAACAACCAAACACATACATGGTTAGTAAAGCAAGGCAATAAAAATTCAAAGTTAAAAGATAAACCCAAAGGAAATGTAATACCTTTGTTTGAGGCCCTCGATAGGCCCACTACTTTTAGCCTACACTCATCAAGAAGAGCCCAAGAGACTTCCTTAGTCTCCGTCTGGGTGACCGCAACATAAGCATTTTGCTCCTCCAAAGAGAGCAGGATTGACTCGGCGCTCCCATCTGCGACTTTGCCAAACGTTGGCCTAAAGAGAGTCCCCCAGTCTCCCCCCTCCCATGAAATTTGAAAAAAGTTTTTCTTCCAAAGAAGGTTATTGTCGGGAATTGAAGAGTTATCAAAGATGTGGGGTTTATTTGGCCTATGGGCTATGTGGACCCAGCCCAAGGAAAGGCTAGAAGAATTTTTAAATTGAAAAATTTTGCGAAAGAGGGGAACAATCTTTTTTATTTTCTTTTCTAAGCAAAGGACCATGAAACAATGGATGAGCCTCCACCCGTTGGGAACAATTTGAGAAGGGTGGATTTGAACATCCGCTAAAAGAGTTGGAATAAAGTCATGTAAAGGGAACCTAATCCCCGCTAACAGGGCGTCTATATAAACAAACAGTTTTGAAGGATTCCAATGGCAGGTCCTGTCACCAGGCTCTGCCAATGAAATAGTGAAACGGGGAGGAAAATTGAAAAGGCGGTTGTATTCTTCTACTAAATCAGAATCAAAAAACTTATTACTACGACTATAAGAATCTAAATGGGACAAGCTAGGGTACTCGTCCCCCCTTTGGTTTATCATATCTAACAAGGAAATGTAAGAAGAGTAAATTGGAATTCGATGGAAGGGTTTACCTCTCTTTGCGAACCCCGCGTTCATAGCTGCCAGCCTGGAGTTCTTCTTGTCAGTCATTTGATTTTCGATCTACTGAGTATCCTCGAGTGTTTTAAAAGATGGAGTTGCTTGAAGAATTGAGAGCTCGAGGGTGTAGAGAAATTTGAGAAGTGAGAAATGAGAAGTGAGGGAAGTGAAGCCCCTCACTTCACTCATATAAGACACCCAGCCGGTCACCTACCCTTCAAATTCCAATTTTTACTGGAGTCTCTAGGTCACATGACCGTTGAAGGGCATGTCAACCGGTATAACCGGTGAAGGGCCTCATCTCACCAAGCCCATGAATGAAGGCCCAAAGNCCTCATATCACCAAGCCCACGAATGAAGACCCAAAGGTAAACAAATAAAACTAAATAATTAAAATAATTATAGATTTTTCTGGAACCTGGAAGAAGATTCTAGACGTTGGGCCTGTGAAGCCCATAACCAATGAGCCATGAAGGCCCAATAACCAAAAGAGAAAGCCTCGAAGGCCTATAATTCAAAAAGCCCAAGCCCAAGAGGCCCAATAAAAGATAGAGGCCCATAATCCAAGGCCTTTAAAGGCCCATGATCCAAAAGCTGCGAAAGCCGACTATTGGGCAAGTCAATTGAACTCTCTAATGGAAGACTTAGTCAAGGCCCCAAAACATTTCGACATGGAAAGGAATTTAGGTGTTAATTTGACTTCAATCCTAGTCGAAATTACAAGGCCAAGAACTCCCCATATATTTCGACCTAGAAGACAAAATAAAGGTCAATTCGACCTCCACCTAGGTCGAATGCAACTAAGGTTTCGGAACCCAAATAATTTCGACATGGAAGGGAAAACCAAGTATTGATCGATCACAAATCAAGTCGAGAATTTACATCTATAGAAAAATGAAAAAAATCGACATGAGTGCCATTTTGAGATACAATTTGACCTCAATCAAAGTCGAAAATAAAGATATAGCCTAGAGGGCCCCTATAACTTCTAAAGTCAAGTTAAACTTCAAATGAGATTGATAATCAACTTCAGATTTTAATCGACTTGGACGTATTTTTGAAGTATAATTAAACCTCAATTATGGTCGAAATTAAGCTATAGCCAAGAGGCCAATCGACTTCATTCCAAAATCGAGGTGAAAACAAAAGGATAATTATGTCGACCTCAATCCAGGTCGATAATCGGCCTTGATTCCATATCGACCTCAATGGAAAAATAAGGCATAAATCGACCTCATTTCAGGTCAAATTGGAAGCCCCAAGACTGGAAGGCATGTTCTACTTCAAATCCATGATCGACCTCCAATAAACTCGAAATCGATCTCATCTCAAAGATTCGACTTCAAGAGGAAACTGAGGTCTACTTTGACCTCAATCGAGGTCGAAATCAACCTTGTACCTTATTTTTTAAGTGTGAGAGCCTTGAAGGCCTAACTCGACCTCAATTGAGATCAAAATCAAACTACAGAACAACGAATGGGCTTCAAAGAGCCATTGAGGCCAAAATCGACCTCAATCGAGATCGAAATCGATCTCAGCAAGACATTTCGACTTCAAGGATTTTTGAAGCCTAATTCGACCTCAATCGAGGTCGAAAAATGGCTTCAGTCATATACCTCAACCTTAAAAAGCCATTGAGGCCGAATTCGACCTCAATCGAGGTTGAATTCAATTTCTGCATCATGTATCGACCTCAAAAGAATTTTCGGGTTCAATTCAACCTCAATCGAGGTCGAATTAACTCCAAGTCGTGTGATCGACCTCAAACCTATTTAAAGGTTTTGTTAGACCTCAAATCAAGTCGAATTCGACCTCATTAATAAAAATAGACCTCAAGGCAGTTTTGCCCAAATAATCGACTTCAATCGAAGTCGATTTCAACCTCGATTTTCATATCGACCAGGGGCTGCATATTGTGTGTTGTTCGACCTCAATTCAAGTCGAATTCGACCTCATTCCCTAGATTCGACCTGGGATCATGTTTGAGGTTTACTTCGACCTCAATCCAGGTTGAAAAAGTCAAGATGACAGAAGCCCGTTTCGACCTCGAATTCCTTCGACTTGGAAGGGGAATTGAGGTCGAAATCGACCTCATTCCAGGTCGAATTGCTCAAAGAATCTCGAAAAATTTCCATTTTTTGTAAGTTTACTGAAATTAATATCCTTGGGCGACCAACTTATATGATGTTGATTCTTTAAAAGAATTAACAATACAAGGCCTGAGCCCAAAAAACAAAATAAGGTTGACTGAAATAAGTTAAAAGCCCGATAAGGCACTTGAAATCCTTTGAAACTTTTATGAAAACTCATGAAGTTTTCCCAAAAGTTGGGGGGCAAATGATGTGGGTAAAAATAGCCCTGAAGAAATGGTCCAAAGGCTCGGGTCCTTGAAACGAACTAGGATAATAAATCTTAGGATCAACTGGATTTGTAATCCAAGAATCAATTGGATTTGTAAATCCAGCACGCCACCTCTGTTGAAGCCATAGGCCCAGTAAGCCTCTATTATTATTTAATTTCGTAATTAATTAATAAGGGCTTAGTAAAGGTTCGAAAAGCCTGTTAAAGTCCCTAATCCTAGAAGGATCTAGAAACCTAAACATGAGAAGAGTCCCACGAGGACCCTCACTCCTAAGAGGTTCAGACAACCTTGACACTAGGAGACTTGGCAACCAAGTCTCCTACTTCTAATCTAATTCCAAGGCCCTCGTGCGCCTATATAAAGGGTCTAACCCCTCAACATTAGAACTACGTTTTTGGCTTGATTCTCTAAACACAAAAGAGATACGTAAGCAATTAACGAGGACCTGAGAAAGTCAAGAAACGTTAGTGCAGCCATAGAAGCTCGAAGCTTTCTTACATCTTAGTATTGATTGCGCATTAAATACACCTCGTTTTTAATCCGTAATAGAATCAATACAATACACACGTTATTCACCTCCTCCATGCTAATATCTCCACACCACCACCCTTTGACAATATATATATATATATATATA
>QRFB01000090.1:1190-26015 GCA_008931105.1 Oenanthe javanica | reverse complement strand
TATATATATATATATATATATATATATATATATATATATATATATATATATATATATACACAGTGCATGCATCCCGTCCGGCCCATGGGGTTTATTTGAGTGCATTTGAAATAAAGCTTCATTTATTTCCTCACTAGTAGGTTCCATTTCTAGAAGGTCACACATTATTCAGAAACAAGTGGTTCGATTGCCGACATAACATCCTCCATATTCCTTGGATTCTCCGTTGTAAGCAAATCTTCAAAATAACCCACTATTATATCCTTCATTCCTTCCTTTAAAGATTTCCAAACCCCCTTTTCATCTTCAAGCCATAGATTCTTCAAGCCTTCGCAACTCGTCAAGTTCATCCATAACATATTATTAACATCGTTGCATTTTCTTAAAAATAGCATCGAGCTTCCTCCTCGTATTTTCTTAAGACTTTTTTATGCCTCTCTTATTTTTTTTTTTAACATCTCCAAAAGTATTAGTGCCCATGACTTTAGACTCTCAACCACATTAGCGATTAATTCTTACTTGAACATGACCTCCTACTCCCTTAATCCTCATTAGATAACCATAATTAAGGCCTCAAACTTGAAATTTTTTCCCCTTTTATCCCTTTTCATCCCCAAACTTAAATAATATAGGTGCTTAATCTGAATGACATGCATATTGAAAATTAATCACCTCCACATATGGGAATAAACAATACCCTTGTTCATCAGCTAGATACTTATCCAGAGGAACTAAATTTTCCAAAGGCATACCTTGCTACCATGTAACATATTGCCTCTAAACCCAACATCTCGACACTCACATGCCTCAATACACACTCACATGTCTTCATCTTTTTCATGCATGCTAAGAATCTCATTAAAATATGTTACGTTTAACTCGCTATAAAATACGGTTTCTTATCTTTTCTTATTTATATTAATTTAAAATTAATATTAATATTTATCGATTAATATTTTTTTATTTTTAATTATTTCAATTAAAATTATTTATTTTTATCAATATTTTAAAACTAATAATATGAATAATATATTTAAATATATTTTTAATAATATTGTTATTAGTGCTTTTAAAATTAATAATGTAAATATTAAACTAATATGTAGTTGATTATATTTGAACATCTAACTTATTTTAATATCTTTAGAATTACAAATATTATATTAATATAGTATATTTTATTCTTATTTCATATAAAATATAAAAAATATAAAGATATAATATATAGCTATATACTAAAAATAATATAATTAATTAAAATTTAATATATTAGTAATATAAATATATATGTAGAATATAATTTTCCAATTTATAAATTAGGAAATATATGCACAAGCACAATACTCATACGTATATGTACTGTATGTTTGGGAGGAAGACAGCGCGAGTGCCGCCTCTTACAAATAACCAAAGAGGTTTTACATTCGAACATATACATACAATACACACACTCACATTTTAAATTACAATTATATATGTCTCCATTTTATACATTCAATTACAATTAGGGTTATATCTTAGTTTTCTAGGGTTTCATAATCAAACACAATGTCTTGCTCCGACAGTGATTCCGATGATTACTGTCTACAAGAAGACATGGAAGCTCTCCGCAGGGCTTGTAGTCTCGCCGCCACCGCCACCGCTTTGGTTTCTGATGATTCCAGTTCGGATTCCGGTGAGGACGACAAAGAGTTGTTTCGAAAAATACAAGAAAGATTTGCGGTGACTTATGATGAGGAACCCTTGAATTTGAAACCCATTTGTGCTTTACCCCCTTCGTTTTCGGATACTGATGAGGATGATGATTGTGGTGGGGATTTTGAAATCCTTCGTGCCATTCAGCGTCGATTTACGGATTATAATAAGGGTAATGGTGGATTTTATACAGCATTGTGGTTTTTATTTATGCTTCATTGTGATTTATATTGAAATGTGTTTTTATTTATTTTACGATTTTCGAAATGTGGTATTGAGTATATAATGTTGGTTGATTTGATTTCTCAGTGAGACATTGGTTACGGGCTTGATATGTTATTTTAGGAGCCCTTATGGCCTAGTTTATGTAATGGATTTCTTATATATTTGTCCCTGTAGAGTATTGTAGCTTGCGTCTATTGTAATTGAAAATCGGAATCAAGTTGACCATCTGTGACACATTTTAAGTAGATTCATAGTGTACAGAGCATGTCCTTTTACAAATTTTGAGAAAGCCTTTATTGGCTCTTCGAATGTCTATAGTCTCACTGGTCATGTCTTATCTAAATATTGTAGGTCAGACCACATTCAATTCATTTGTTCAATCCCAACTGTGAGAACACCATTATCTGAAAAGATAATGTGTAATTTGTGTTACTATACTACAGAGTGATACTTATCAAAGAAACAGAAAGAAATGGTACAAAATCCCATCTTGAAAATTGATGTGTTGACACTACCAATACATTTTCAGTTAATTATATTTTAAAATCTCCAGTCTAATCTGGCTCTACCCTGTTTTTGTAATTGATTCAGATGACCTGGATGAAAGCACAAAGGATGGTTTACAGAAACCGCAGGTTGGTGCCTCTATTATAGATTCGGAAAAGGAAACTTCCAATAATTTGTTTAGCAGAACTAATATTGCCAAAGAATTTCCAGATTCTGTAGATGCAAGTATTACCAGGAATAATTCTGAATCACCCACTGAGATTGCTCATGGAAACCAAGTTTCTTATCCCTTTGAAGGCCACATGTCATGTGATGATAGTATTGCTTCATTGCCTGTCGAAGATTCTTCCTTTCCTAAATCTGCTCAGGCATTTCTTGATGCTATCAAGAAGAATAGGTCATGTCAGAAATATTTGCGAAGTAAGTTGATGCAGATTGAATCAAGAATTGAAGAAAATACGAAATTGAGGAACAGTTTTAAAGCTCTGAAAGGCTTTCAGTTCTGCTGTAGGAGAAGAACTGGGCTTGAATTGTCTCAGAAGAAAGATGCTCGTCTTCAGCTGATTCTAGTGCCAAAGCTGAGGGTTGAAGCTAAGGTTAAGCGTTTTACTGATGTTCATATTATTACTGTTACAAAATATTATAAGTCATGCTTGCTTTCCATTTGCATGCACACTTAAAATGCCTTGTTAGCATTAACCTGTATAGTAAAGCTAGAAAAGGTCGTCTCATATTTAAAATTTGCCTGCTTTAGGTTCACCTTTAAGCTCTAAATGAGGAAGCTCCCAGTACCTTCATCGCTGTATTCTTTTAATATGGTCCCATCACCCCTTACACACTATAATACATGCAAATTATGGCTAATGTGCATTGTGATAAAAGAATGTTTGTGTCAATGATGGTAAACACAACTATGTAACTACAACCCAGCTATAATCGAGCTATGTTACTACAACTTTCTTGAACCCAAACGAGTGACTGTGCGGTTTAATAAATTTCAAGTCAGAAAAAGTAAATTCAAGTCGGAAGCCCTAATTTTTGGATTTATTTCAAAAAATCTAAGCAAATTATATTAAGTGAGGCTTAATATCAGAAAATCCTAAAGTGAAAAGCCCTAAAACAGCGGTAAAAAGTGAGCTTTTGCAGAGAAACATAATACAGCCATACAGTTAAAATTTTATTACACTAAGTTCGTACAAACTAATATTAGGTTACCTTATGGGCTTGGCCCACTATTATAAGAGAGACTAGACTGCTTTTTGGCTCATATTCACCGAAGCCGCCAAGAATTAGGTATTATTAGGGAAGGAGAAAAAATAAAACTCCTTTGATTCTTTCACTGATTATAGGTACGAGGTTTAAGGTGCTGATATGAGCTTCATGACACTTTTGATCCTATTTTGTTGAGCAATTGATTAAACACTACTAAATGGAAAGTGAATTAACTTGAAAGCTTCAAAATCATCAGATATATATACTTGAGTACAAGAATCAAACTCTATGAATATCGAACCGATTTACCCTCTGTAAGCTTCTTTGGTCTCGTTTTGACTAACACAACAATGTTGAAGCAGTAGCTGATCGAATTTATGAGTTCTGATACCAATTTGTCAGGAACTATATGCTTTTAAGTTGAATATTTGAATGTTTTTGGGATTGTATGTGTTTTTATGATAAGAAATGCAATTAACACTAGATAAACAAAGAGATAGAGCATATTATAGATATAATTATAGAGAGAATTAGCAGAGAATGAGAAGAGGTAGAATTAGCTTGTCGAATAAAATATCTAGCGAGAGAAAGACCGTAGAAGAGATAGAGAGAGAGACTTATGGAAAAAGTTCCATTTTCTGATCAAATCATAATGCATACTTGAAAGTACATTCACTAATGCTATTTAAGTATTTATAGAAGCTCCTGACTATTACTTATGAGAAGACCTAAATACCCTTCCCAATCTTGACACCAGAACACTATATTATTTTTGTAGTTGCACACCTTGCTCTGTAGCAGACAATGTGTTTCAATCTCAATGACTCAATGTCAACCTTTTAACTTGATATTTTTGAACAAATTAACTGCATTGTTTGCAGTATATTTGCATCGCATTTATCGTAATATAAAATATATAGTTATATAATAAATATATGTATTCATCACATTTATAATATTAGTATAAATTATATACAATACTAATAGAGTTTAGTTTAGTGAAGTACTAGTTGGAGTGGAGTACTATATGTCCAACAACATGTTTTGCAATATTCTGATTTAGTACTCCAAAGTCTCCAACTAGTACTTTAATTAAGAGTATTTCACTGAACTTTTACGTGTACTTATAGGTGGGTCTAACGGTATCCATAGAACACAACTCTCCCTCCCTCTATTTATATAAACCAAAGTAATTACAACTAATCTATCTTTTAAAAAATATATAGAATAATAGATAAATGCATTATTCCATGCTCCTCATCAAGGTTCCCATGATTTTGAGTTGCACAAAAATACAGGAATTTACTTAGCTAGACCATTTATGGTGACCACCAGTGACATTGTCTATATTAATGTTAAATAGTCTTTGATTAGGCTCCTTTCTCTATGTGTATACAAATATAAACAAATACCTACTTCTGTTTTCCATATAAACAGATTATTTATAAGTTTTTTTTTGGTTTTCTATTCTTGTCATACAGGTCTTTTGTATTAGTTTATATTTCTTAACTGAAATTGCCGTTTGCTGAACAAGGCTGGCTTCTATATTAGTTGACTTCTCATGTTAGTTTTATGGTATATCAAGCTGTAGATTTAAATATATATTATCTATAACTTCGAGAGCACTTTTTTCACAGGCAAATGAGAAACACACCCATGTTATGTACTATGGTCCTCCTGATAATTCTCATGTCCCCAACTATAAGGCGGTGCTTCAGAAATATTCAGACTCGTTGAATCGGGATAAGTGGACTCAAGAAGAAGATATAAATATTGTGAAGGGAATAAAGCAACAATTTCAAGATATGTTGCTTCAGAAGACCTATCAGAATGAAGAATTCTTGCAACAAAGGTCTGCTGACATAATCAGGTATCTGATATTATATAATAATATGATACATGATACAAAATATTGTTATATACAAAAGAATTTGTTTTTGTATAAAATAAATTTTACTTCAAAATTAATTTTTTTTCATTCTAATTTGTTTGCAAATGTAAGTATTTTACACATTGTTTTTTTTTACCAAACACCACTCTTTTACAAAACAAAAAGTTTATTAACAAAATACTCCCTCTGTCCCACTCATTTCTTTACATCTTTTTAAAAATTTCTGACACACATTTTAAGGTATATTTTAAGAATAGTTCCATAACATATTTTTAAAATTTTCTTTTTTTGTATAAAAATTGGATTGTCCTATTTTTATGTAAAAAAAGTAAATTTTAAAAATAAGTTATGGAACTATCCTTAAAATACACCTTAAAATGTGTGCCGATTTTTTTTTTAAACGTAAAGAACCTAGGGGGACGGAGGGAGTACATGTTTTGTTTGGTTAGTTTTTTCCTTAAGAAACTGATTTACATGAAATCCTGATGTTTCCTCATTTTATCTGAACCGCAATTTTATCTGTGAATCCAACCGCTGAACATGAGTTCCTCGGTTACTCGTATAAATGAGTTCCTCATCAAACCCCATATATTTATATGATTAATCTTTATTTTAAATTTTAAAAGAAGAGTAACAAAAAATCTAATGTTCAACTACCTCTTCTATGCCTAAAACAATGTGCAATGACTATGAATTTGGGAAGGAGGCAGTGTAATTGATCTTTAAATTCTGTAATATATTAATTTGAAAATAGAAATGATGATATAACTGGTGTTGCTTATCATCTTATATTTGTCATTTATTGCCTTATTTGGGAGTTGATACCATGGAATGTTCAAGTCTTCTGCATATCATAAGCAGGCGTAAGACCATGTATTACATTATGAACATTGTTTTGTCTTGGAAATTTCTATCCTTGCCAGATCAACGGATCTGGTTTGATGTTTTGAGTTGCATCAATTTTTGGGACAGGGATAAAAGACATGAAGTAGCCAAGTTGGGTCATGATGGTTTACTTAATTAGGTTACCATATCCATGGTCCAATGGTCCTTAACTAGCAGTGTAATATGCATAATAAATGCTGAAAAATAACCATATAATTGGATTTTTATTCATCAATAATTATGATTGCAGTTCCCTTGACCTTCTTGTATTTCGGAGTTGAGTCATTTCAGCTCTAGTTTTATTCATGTTGAATTCCATTTTCATGTTTTTCCTTGATTTTTTTTGATGACACATACTTCAGTGACAGTGATGTAGAGGGATTTTCTGGAGAATCAAATAATTTTGATAGCATAATCGCAACTATTTGTGAACATGACATCACTAACGAGGACATGAGAGAATTTTTGCCCAAGGTCAACTGGGAACAATTGGCTTCCATGTATATAAAGGGCCGGTCTGGTGCAGAATGTGAAGCAAGGTAACTTCATCTAATATGTTGATAAAATAATGACACTAAATCTTAGAATTTTCATTTGTATGTGTTATTCCTTACATGCTAGCTTTTTGTGAATATGCTGATTGACCCCTTTGTATCTGTGTGTACATATCTTCTCAGCCAAGTAACTAATGAAAATCTGCAGGTGGTTGAACTTTACAGATCCCTTGATTAACAAAAATTCATGGACAAAAACAGAGGAAAAAAGACTTTTGTACATAATCCAACATAAGGGGATTAGCAACTGGATCAATATTGCAGCATCATTGGGAACAAACAGGACACCGTTTCAGTGTTTAGCACATTACCAAAGGAGCCTCAATCCTTCAATACTAAAAAGGGAATGGACCGAGGATGAAGATGATAAACTCCGTTCTGCTGTAGCAACTTATGGTGAGAGTAACTGGCAGTGTGTTGCTTCTGTCTTGGAAGGACGGACAGGTACCCAATGCTCCAACAGGTCAGTTGGCATTTTAAACAGTGTTTCATGTTAATTGGGTGAATTGGAAGTTTGAACATGGTAATATTCACAATGTTTTGGGCCAAACAGCTTGAAACTTGGGTTGAATTTCAATGTTAGTTGTGACTTTTATATTGGACCACTTGTGAACTTAAACCAGTAATGTTGTGTTTGATTGGGGAGAATGGAATGGAAAGAACAAAAATAAAAGGAAGATAATAGGAGTCATAT
Organism: Oenanthe javanica; assembly: GCA_008931105.1. Taxonomy (NCBI): domain Eukaryota; kingdom Viridiplantae; phylum Streptophyta; class Magnoliopsida; order Apiales; family Apiaceae; genus Oenanthe; species Oenanthe javanica. Next base: position 18,352 of record QRFB01000090.1, on the reverse strand, counting down.
GAAAAACTTCAAAAAAATAAATAACGAATGGCTGCAAAATTTCTATGATGAGATTTGGGTAGGAAATAGGTGTAGGGGAGAATAGAGCACTCCTTTTTAAATCGGGGTGTTTGAGCTTTAATTTAATAGGTGGTTAGGAACGGAATGGAGGAAAGATTGAAAAATTTGGACTTCTACCCATAATTTAGTTCAAATATTCATTTCATTCCCTCCAATTTCATTCATGGCAACCAAACACAACATACGTTTATATAGGTATAGGCATATAGCTTTGTTGTTGCACTAACTATTCTCAACATCCACCGTATCCCATTGTGTTTTTTGAAGATAAATTTTTCTTGACTATTTGTAAATTTATATATACTTCTTTAATTTAAAAGCCATTTGACTGGCTTTCTCCGCAAGAAACTACCACTATTGCTAATTATTTTTACATTGGGTTGATAAGCACATTCAATGATGTCATTTGATTTATCTAGCTTCTTGTTTACAATTAAAGCACTTCATGATGTGCAATTGTGTGCTCACAGATGGATAAAATCACTTCATCCAATGAGGAAAAGGAAAGGGAAGTGGATTCCAAATGAAGATAAACGCTTAAAAGTTGCTGTTATGTTTTTTGGGGCAAAAAACTGGAGAAATGTAGCTAAATATGTTCCTGGACGTGATCAGGTTCAGTGTAGAGAAAGGTATGTACGGTTTTTAATCAGATTAAGCCTTTTGCAGTTAAATCAAGTTACTAAACTTCATGCTTGTTTCGGGGTAGATGGAAAAATTGCTTGGATCCTTCAGTTAAGCTGGATGAGTGGTCTGAAGAAGAAGATCTAAGGTTGAAAGAAGCATTTGAAGAATATGGGCCGTCCTGGAATAAGATTGCCTCTTGTGTATCTCAACGTACTGATAACCAGTGCCTGAGGTAAGATGTAATAGATATTTGCTTTTTAATTGTTAATGACTTGCTCCTACAAATTCTTTGCAACTCAAGCTATCTGGTTTGAGAAAATTACAGCTTCTCTGAAATCCATTCTGCTGTGTGTAAACAGGAGATGGAAGACTCTGTTTCCACATGAAGTCCCTAGGCTTCAAGCGGCTAGAAGAATAAGAAAGGTGGCTTTACAATCAAATTTTGTTGATCGGGAAGCGAGAAGACCTGCCCTTGGGCCCAGTGATTTTGTCCAGTTACAACTATTAAATTCTGTTTCTGAAACTGAAAAGATAGACTCTTGTGGAAAGGGAAAGAAGAAATCAAGGTATTCTTTTAGTAACAATTTTTTAAAGCTTTCAGGCCTTAGTAACCTCTGGTTTTGATTTTGGTTAATTGTTTTGTCCAGAAGAAAGCAAGTGCCATCTGGAAATAGGTGCGTTGACCTTCTTACTGTCCTGTATATAATATTGTTGGAAGATGCCCCCCCACCAAAATTCATATCATGGTTATTACGACGCCAAGTTGAGTCTTGACTCCCAACTACCTTCGTGAAGACTAGTCGACAAGTCGTAAAAAGTCGACAACTTGTTCGTATACATATATTTATTAGATTTAATAAATAATATTGCTAAACACATCAATTACACAATTTAAATAAAAAGTAATAGAGTAATAGTTCAAATTAAGCATATTTACTGCATAATAACATGCAAATATCAAATATCAAACATGTCCAAGCAAATAAAAACATATGTGATGATGAAAATCAAGCAAAGTAATCCATCTCAATATTAAGTTCATCTATATCCCTTTCTTGTGTATTGTCATTGATCGAATCATGCGATTGTACACCATAATCATGATTATAACCATGGTTGTTACGGCGTCCATATGGCGTCCGTTTTATCGCCATATGGCGCCAGATCGAGTTATTTTCATATGGCGTCTGGTTCGCCATGAGAAGTAGTCCTGTGGCGTCGCCACAGGACGCCACAGGACGCCACAGGACGCCATGGACGCCACAGGACGCCACAGGACGCCATGAGAAGAAGTTGAAGATGATTTCGGTGCACCATCCACTTCACGCGAAAGTGGTGGTCGTAAGGGCGGAGGAAATGATGATGGAGATTATTTGTTACTTGATGATTATATTTGATAACTTTGATTATCTTGATATCTTTCTAGTTTTTGTTTTGGTTTGTTATGTTTGAGTACTTGTCACTTATGGATTTGGTTTGTTATGTTTGCTTTTTTATGTTTAAACTCATGAGAATTATTTCATCTTGTTNTTCTTGCAGTAACTTAACCTATGATATCATTAACTTGTTGATATTTAACGATCTATTAATTACCATTATATTAATATATCTGCTTGACTTTGAGTGCTTTTGAACCTTCAGTTATGTTGCTAAACTAAGATCTGCAAAGTGCAAATCTGATGCTGAAAGAAGCTGTGAGGGTGTCTTGAGATTAACAAATGGAAATAAGCGATGTTCTAATGCGAAGAAGTCATCAAGACGAGATCACATAACAGATTCTGTTCCAAAAAAGCTGTCGGAGGTAACCAACGTTGACAAGCCCCCAGCTCATGTACATACAGATAGAAAGAAAGCTCCAGAATGTAAAAGAAAGAAACCAAGGTAAACATTATGTAGCATGGCTTTGTTTGTTTATATATTGTTTACTATTTCTGAGGTTTCCCAAGGACACCATCCTATGTACCATTATCGAACATAACTTTCAGACTTTGCAAATACTCTCAAAAAAGTATTCACGAGAGATTACAATATGTTGGTGGGGCTGAACTTAAACGACAAAAAGTGAACTGAATAGAGAACACAGTAATATTCTAATATATCAGCTTTAGATAGATAACAAGATCAGAATTGTTGAAATGGACATTGTCACAATTTGTTCCCGTAAGTAAAATTCTAGTAATGAATGCCAGAAATTATATTGCACCTCAATTTGATGAGGCACATCTAGGCTTTAAGTTTTAGAAGGCTCTATGACTTGCTTGTCTCTCGCCTTGTATAATATTGAGTGCAGTACATCACTTTTGATGGAAGGTAGGCAAGTTGAGGAAAAGCGTGAACTGAAGATGATTTATTGATTGTTATTATTATACCCCACAAATTATGACCGGAAGGAGGAAGATAATTCCTTGATAGAATGTTGTACAAGTTGTGAGACGCAATATAATAATTCTCTCGTAGAATGTTGTACAAGTTGTGTGACACAGTAGTTCAATTTTCCAAATGTTTAAATTTCCTATTACTAATTGTAATTCTATTTGTTCAACTTTGATATACAATAGAACGGCAGACGCATCTCGGCAGGCTACCACAGAAGTAAAAGAGCATACAAGTAAACCATCTTCATGTAAAAATCATTGTGTTGATACTGCGAATACGAAAGCAGGGAGCCTGAGTGAAGTTGACACTACAAAGAATAGAAAGGTTCGGAAACAATACCGCAAGAAAAATAAATTAATGGAACAAGCAAATAAAGCTCAAGTACACACAGAAAATGATGTTCGCATGATGAGTGATGCTCTTGAACCTTGTTTGAGTGAACATTCAGATCTAAATATTTCTGGGAATTGTCTCCCATCACCCAGTAGTAGCCCAGTAAGGATGTTAACAAATGGTGATGTTGCTGAGCCCTTTGTCAGGGATAACAATGATGAAAGGCCTCTTAGGTGCTCAACACCGGATATTTTGGATAATTTGAACTCTAGGGCATTCACTGTTTGCCGAAAAGTTGTGGGTAATCATTCATGGCATAGAGGCAGAAAATCTAACCAAATGCTAAATGCAGATTATGAGGATGACATGACCCTTGCCTCCTTTATCAAACAGTCACAGAGAGCCCAAAGAATCATGTTGTCTTCAAGAAAAGCTTCAAAGCTTCTACCGGAGTAGTCCAAGTGAGCGTAATCAGAAACTAGAGATTAAACATAGTGGGGTAGATCAAGTGTGGTTGCGCCACAATGTGTTGTGCTACACATTGTTGAAGATTGAAGAAGTGGAGGATTAAGTTCCGTTATATTGTGAGGGAATTATCAGTTTTGTAAGGGTACCAACATATATATCTGTGAGGGCACAAAATTTCAGGAATTTGCGAGCCAGCCTTGAGAAAGTAATCTTTCATTGGACTGTTACATGAATATTCTCAAGTTCAAAGATGTTTTGTTCGTTGTATATTTGTAAGAAGGCTTTATCTTAGCAAGCCTGTTATCGAATCTGCACAACTATGTGCCATTTTTGTTTATAATTTAGCTTTCTGTAAAAAAAAAAAGCCCTTCTTTAGAGTAGCTATCTATTTATAGCGGATTCTATAAGATATTTTTGAGCTTGTTCTCCCTAGCTATAATTTGCAAAAATTCTAAGAATGTACTATCTTTCCATGTAAGCTTAAGGTTTAGTGTGCGTTTACGTGGTTGAAAAATTCACCTCAAACTACCTAAAGTCGACTCTCCGGTTTGTGTTGTAACTTTGGATTATTTTTCTTATTTTGCATCAAGGGTTTTGATTGCAAAACTACTCTTATTTTACACCAGAGAGTCTACGTTGCTTGTGTATATCTCCAGTGTCTCAGTCAGAGTTACGTAGGACTAGTTGTTTAACTTGTAACAGTTTAATATTTTCTAATCTTATCCCTTTAAATTCTGTTCATACCATAATTTGTGTGAATAAAACATAGAAGCGGATATTTTGTGATAACCTTATCTTCAAAACTTGACATTTATGAACTTTTATCTATTGTTGATTAGGTCAAATAAATATCATCATCCTACCTTGTTCAAACAAGATAGATATCATATTTGCTTATTGATTAAGTCAAATGATGTTTAGTCACAGGATTCTTTCCAGATGATTATTTTCTTGAGCACTTATCTCTTTGCCTGGGTGTGTCATTTTCTTGTGCATGTTTATCCAAACTCATGGTATCTCTCACCACATAAGTTTCCTGTGAAAAAAGTTGGACAAAATGAACTTTTTACTTGTCATGCAACATTAATTCTGAAGTCATCTCACATCAGCAACCTGCCAAAAATGCTTCTTAATGATGAACTCATGTTGAAGGAATCTAATACATCTACATATGTAACAAGACAAATTTACTATCTTCATGCCTGGGTTGCTGAATTGCTAATATCTATGCTATATTGTTAAAATCGAAATATTAGAAGTTCGTATATATAATATAATTTGAACTTCGAAATTCTGCAGTGGTATTTAACGAGTTGAAGTGTTCTTGTTTAGCTCTGGAGTTTCTGCTCCATTGTGCTTGTTGGAACCTGCATGATATGAAACAAAGAAAACCTTATGAGAGGAACTGAAGTCCCTTAATTTTAAACATCTCTCGATAAAATCATGTTTCATTTGAGTTATATATTTACTTTATGCTATGACATTTTATATAATGTACTTGTTTTTAATATATTTTTGTTGCATCCCCTTGTGTCTGTCACAAAATAGGACAGAGTCTCTGTATTCCAATTTTCAATATTCTGAGCCCGAAATTGAGTATGTGTTGTGTCTATATCCGAGTCCGATTGTTGACAGTAACTTATCAATCTAATTATTGAAGGGTGAAGAAATAAGAACTTAATATACTCACCCCAACTGAAGTCACAAAATGGCAAACTGCACATCTGACAGACCGTGCTCCATACTGATACATCAACAACATTTGACAATTTCCGCAGTTGACATGTGCTACTTGATTAGCTGGATGAGCACAAAACATCTTACAAGTTCATTAGTGTGCCTGTGCATATTATTCATATTATGGTTTTCGATGGAATCAAGAGGTTTTTACCTTCCATGGCTAAGTTGACAGTGTGACAGCATGAACATCTCACACTAGTTGCGCCACGAATGTAAATAAGTAGTGTGTGGCAACCTCCACAGACCAACTGAGCATTTTCTGTGCCTGATGAGTAGCCAAATTTGAGGCATATATATACAACACTGGATCATCGGAGAAATAAGTAACAATCCGCTATGGTATTAAATTTAAGAGCCTTTTGCTTATATGTATTGTTATCATGCCTTTTCAAATACAGGAAGATGTAATAGATATATAAATTTGCTTGAAGACCAACAGATGTGACAGATGATATATAAAATACCTGGAGGTGGCACAGCTGTGACTGCATTGCAAACAGCACAACATACTGAGGTTGCCCCAACTGGATAGAGTAATAGGTTCACACATCCTGAACAGACAAGCTGACTCTGTGAACCTGATTACAATTAACAGATAGATTGTCACAATTTTTGTACAGGAGATTTGATTGAAAGAGTTGATCTTGAACAGAGCAGAATCGCTTTTGGCCAAAATTTACAGGATGGGTTTCTTAAAGTTAATCACACACTCAAAGTGCAAGAACTTGAACTTGGTATCCAAATCGAATTTTGAAAGCTCACACAAATTATATAAACAAGTTTGAGGAAATGAGTAAACTACCATTCGCAGGGGGTGGAGGCAAAGGGTATGGAGCAAGAGGGACCGGCATTATGCTTCTGACACACACACAAAGCAAAACTTTACAAAGATCTCAAAGCCGAGCACAAAATTTACTAACCAACCATTTCCTATAAAGACAAGAACTTACTGTATATGTTAGCTTAAAGAACCTAGAAAATACTTGGCAACAAGTTGATGTTTTGAAGAAATATTATTAACATAATAAACAATTACACAACTATACTACTACTAAATTAGATATTTAGATGCTCTCCTAATCAAACTATAGAATTAAAACTGTGGGAGAAAGCACATAGTTTTGTGTAGATAAGTTGGGTAGGGTAAGATGTGGAAGATTGTAAGTTTTTAAGGGGATACATCAACATTTAAATACATAAAGGGTGTTGAAGTATTAGGGAGGTGATTTTTAGTAGTAAACATGTCAAAGTAGGCCATCATTTTCTTGTTTTGACAAAGATGAAAGATGTTGCAGAAATAAATAAAGGTAAAATGGCATGTCAAAATCATCAGACTATTCAGTAACATATGTAACCTTTTCTCTACCTCTCATGTTTGTGACTCGTTGCATGCAGGTGACTGGTCCGTTTTACACACACGCTCCTTTTTCATTTTCTACACAATTCGAATCCAACTTAAATACTTTCAAAATTAAATTTATTTTGTAGTTCTGAAATTATCGAATTCAAATCGAGTTCGACTGTGAACTCGAATAATCTTCACACAAATTCATCATTCATCAAGTCAAGCTTAGGCCTCCAGTTTAGAACTGAAATCTCGTTTTTGTATGCACACCAAAATAGAAACATAGAATTGTTAGAATATAATATAAGAATAGATTACGTTGTCGAAATGATTAATAATTGAATATAATAAATTGAATAAGAATATAATAAAATAACGTTAGTTAGCTTAAAATAAACGACTGCCTTGAATAGTAAAAATTCATCAACCAGTCCGGACCAACCACGAGCCCAACTACCATAATAATGAACATATGTACTGCATGCTGCAAGATTAAGAGCTTATATTTGCAGTTTTGTATGAGATTTTAGTAATCTCAGCGATCACATTTATGTTCGGTTCAAAACTAAAATAGATGAAGATATAAAGATTTTAACTTGTATTAAAATCAATGAAAATAATAAAATCTCATCATCCACTCCAAATATTTCAAGTTGCGATACTTAATTCTCATTATATCAATATCTATTAGACAAAAGAATAATTCTATATTACCACCTTCCGCTACAAATTTCGAAAGAGGGAACAACAACTTGACTGTGGAAACAGAGGGAACAGCAACTTGACTTGTGGTGGTTCATAAACCACGTGACGGTTGTTCATAAACCTTACTGTTCCACCTTGTGCATTATTAAACAATTTGAACGTATCTAAATTGTCGAGTCTGTTAGCTGTTAATTAATGTGGTATAAGTTATTAATTTGTATATTCATGGATTTAGTAGAATATCGATAGGTGAATATTTTTGGAACTAAAAATATATTCATTTAGTGAAAGTATTTATATATTGGTAAATTAATAATAATTTATTTAAATATTTTAAGCTATTTTGAAGAAAATGATGCGGTTATAGAAGTACAACACAGGAAAATATCATTGAAACCGTACTAAATGTATTAAATGATGATGATAATAATGGATCTGGATGATAGCATCTTCGTATTACACTTGTGTTCAAAATAATTTGTTAAAGCGGTTTAAATAAAGCCATTGGTTGACCGTATAAATTTATTTATTCAATGAGATTATTTATTTATTGAATATTTATTTATCGAGGGGTAACTTTTACCTAGAATGAAGAAACTGAAGCGAGATATGCACGAAAAAAATTGAAATTGACGAGTACATGAATAAGGCAGGCCAAGGAAATTTCTAAGAGTACGTCTATAAATAAAGCCTACCCAAGAACAATGGATTAATGAACATGTTTCATGTTTTATTGATGGTCAGTGGTTATAAAAATACTTAAATTAAACCTCGCAAGATATATAGCACAAGAAATATACTCCATCGTTTTAGATTTTAAATTTGATTCTCCTTCGATTGAGATTTTTCAAAAGATGAATATTATTTATAAAATCTTAAGTTATACTAAAAAAAAGAAAAATTCTTCATTGACATATGAGTTTGGGATCCAATATATAATGTAACGTCCATAAGAAGCAAGTAATTCTATTTTTTATTTGTTATTTTTGATTTTGGCGACTCCCATTAAGTTTAAAAGGAAAAGATGTTCATGAATGAGTTTTTCTTTGTTTTTTTAAAAACTTTTAAACTTAATTATAAGTATCATTTATTCTTAAATAAATTCCTCCGTTAGGGAGAATTGAATTTTTTAATTTGTGGTGGTAATAATTTCAATTACAAACAATAGTAAAATAGTAATAAGTGATCTTACCCAAAATTTCAGGACCCTATCAGAGATTTCTAATAAGGCGTTTGTAAGTCGGAATATATATATATATATATATATATATATATATATATATATATATATATATATATATATATATTTCAATTTAAAAATTATTTATAAAATAAATGAAACGTGCTATAAATAAAAAATTAATATTAGTAATTTTTTCAAAATATAGATTCTAATAAAGTATTCTCATGAGTGATTTAGATTTCATGTTTACCCCATATAAAGATTAGGGCAACGAATTATTAAAGAATGGAGGTTGAGGAGAGGTCAAATCATTGTCGTTATTTTCATTATTTAGTCCTTTCATTTTCCCCCTAGCCAAGGGCCAAGTAGTTACTTGTAGTTTGAGTTCTACAAATATGTCCCGACCATTATAAAATATATACATACAAAAATAACGTTGATAATAATAGTTCATGTAACTTGGTGATTACTTTTCAAAAAATTGTTTCCTTTTTTTGCTGGTGCTATACATAGTGTTAGAAAAATCAATAAATAGGACAAGAATCACTTAGCCAAAGAAAGGAGGAGAAGAAATAGGATAAGATAAAAGTTAGGTCTGCAGGTCATGCCCGGCCATATTATAAAATGTCAATGACTCAAAATTATTAAAGTTAGTAAATAAGTTGACGTATTCAAATTTAATTTATTAAAATTAAAATATAATTGAATTTAAACTCGACTCGAACTCAAATTTGTATTGACCTAAAAGTTTTTCTTGAATTTGTTTTGTTAGGAGAAATTATTGTTCGCAAATTTTTAGTGAATTGAAGAACACATAAAATAATGAACATTAGTCACGCATTTGTTCACATATTTTCCTCCCTGCTCCAAAAATCATTTGGAAACAAATAAAAAGAATTTGCAAATTAATTACACAAAAATATAAATTTCAATATTTACTAGTTTAATAAATACAATTATATTTAATTTATATATATGAGTAATGTATAAATAAAATTAAAATAACATATTAATTTCCTAATATATAATATACATAATTATTTGATAATAGAACCTATGGTAAAACAGTATAGCCATTAGTTAATTATCAAGTTAGTTATCGAACTTTATGAGTGTACCTGTCACACTAAACGTGAAGCTTAAAGATTTTTATTGTGATGCCTTTACCATGCATATTAAATTGTTACCAATCTAGGACTTACGTATCATACTAATCATGTTTAAAGAACAAATAATGTATCGAAAACATGCGTGATATGTTGCCGAGCATTGGATCTATTGACAGGATATCAAGTTGAATTCTTAGGAAGTTTGACTCCGTTTTATAAACTAAACCGCAAAATTGTGTTTAAGAGTTCGATTTTGACTGAAATCAAATTTAAAATAATTTTTATTAGAGTACTGTCCACAAACGGTTCGATTTAATTACAACACCCTATTTGTCGTCTTAATTTTTAAATTCAGTTTTTATAAATTATTGACTAATATTTACGTAAATACATTTTTATAGTATATTTTTAATGGTATTTGATTTCAAATTTTTCAAAATGAATTTTTGTCGAGTTAAGAAATCATGTAATTAATACTTATAATACATTTTCATGTTTTGTATAAATTTATTAAAAATATATATGGCTTAAAAGTTAATTTGATAATAATTAAATATTAGATATAAAAGGATGGTGCTATCAGAGAATAATCAATAACAATTCATAGAAGCTGATCAGAGTTTGTATGATGTCATCAGAGACTAGAGGGTTACAAGTTTACTCAACCGACAAAGTTTATTCATGATAGAGTTTGACAGCTGGTGTTCGATAAATCAGGAACTGATTGATAAAAGAGAAAGTGTTTTTGTGAATATCAATTACCTTATTGGAAGCTATCTATTCGGGGGATAATGATGGAAGTTGTTACGGATTAAAAACTAGGTCGTCTTTAATGTGTAATTAATGCTAGGGTTTGGGGGAGATTCGAGCTTTAATGACCGCCCTTGTGTTTCGTGGCTTAGTTCTGCTCTCACAAGATACCTACGTATCTCAGTGTGTGTTGAGAATCAAGCTAGACATAGTTCTAATGTTGAGGGGTTAGACCCTTTATATAGGCCCACAAGGGCCTTGGAGTTAGATTAAGGTTAGAAGACTTGGAGGCCAAGTCTCCTAGTGACGTAAGGTTGTTGTAACCTTCAAGGAATGAGAACCTCATTGGACTCTAGAAGATGAAGTTTATCTTTGAGATTGAGCTTCTAGAGCCTTTCATAGATGAGGGGGCTCGTAGGACTCTCCAAGCCTTTAATTGAGCTTTTTTTTAATTAATTATGAAATTAATTAATAAATAGGATTTCGGGCATCATTAATTGGGTCATCCATTTAGACCAAACAAAGTTTAATTAATGCAATATTAATTATATTCTAGGGAATTGATTAGCCCACATCATTTATCCCCAACTTTTGGGAAAATTTTATGAGTTTTCGTTAAAGTTTTACTAAGGGTTCTCTGTGCCTGTCAGACATTTTATTTATATCAGTGCCTATCAAGCATATTTCAAGTGGAAATAATTTTTCTATAATTATCTTCCATTTCTAATCAATTTTCATGATTTTAAATCACCCAAAGGTGTTTCTGTATTTCCCCCAAATATTTTTGGGATCATATGGCGCTCACAAGTATTTTTCGTAATATTCCTAATATTTTTAGGAATTTTTAAATACCCACGATTATTTTTTCTAATAATTTAGGAATTTTTTATGTACCCATATTTAATTATCCTAATTTTTTCTAATGATTTAGAAATTTTTTATGTACTCACGGGTATATTTCCTAATAATTTGGAAATTTTTATGTACCCACGAGTATTTTTCCTAATTTCCTAATAATTTTATGAATTTTTATGTACCCACGAGTATTTTTCCTAATAATTTAAGAATTGTTTATGTACCCACGGGTATTTTTCATAATAATTTAGGAATTTTTATTTACCCACGGATATTTTTCCTAATTTCCTAATAATTTTAAGAATTTTTATGTACCCACGGGTATTTTTCCTAATAATTTAGAAATTTTTTATGTACCCACAATTATTTTTCTTGATTATTCCTAATATTTTAAGAATTTCTTATGTACCCACATGTATTTTTCTTAATAATTTAGGAATTTTTATGTACCCACGAGTATTTTTCCTAATTTCCTAATAAATTTAGGAATTTTTATATACCGAGGGGTATTTTTCCCAATTTCCTAATAATTTTAGGAATTTTTATGTACCCACATGTATTTTTCCTAATAATTTAGGAATTTTTTATGTACTCACAGGTATTTTTCTTGATTATTCCTAACATTTTAAGAATTTTTTATGTACTTTTTCCATCAGGGATCAACTTGTAATTTTGCAGGGCTTGATTTGTTAATTTACAAAATTTCAGGGGACTTTATAAAACATTTCAAACTTCAGGGAAGCTTTCGTCATCTTTCAAACTTCAGGGAAGTAATCATAAGTTTTTAAACTTCAAGGGGCTGGTTTTAAATATTTCATAATATGGGTGATCCTTTCGTAATTTGGCCACCCAAATATATCCCTCTCGCCCGTACCTCATTTGAGGTCGAATTAAGGTTGATTGTGTATCCAGGTCCAAGGTTATCGAGCTCGATGACTTCGACCTCAATATATCCCTCAATTTTTTTTGCACTTCAATTTTTTCCAAATATCATTAGTAAATAATAATATTTATTTTGGGATAATTGGATTCCGAATTTGGAGGTGTCCCACTCGGATAAAATTTTATTCGAATAAGGTCCAACCCAGATTTTATTATTATTATTAAATAATAATAATTTCTATTTTTACAGAATTAATTTTCTAATAAATATTTCCTCCATTCAGAGGTGTCCTACTGGGATAAAATGAGGCGTCCCATTCGAATAAAATTTTATTCGAATAAAGTCGAACCCAGATTTTAATATTATTATTAAATAATAATTTCTATTTTTACCCAATTGATTTTTGGATAAATATTTCCTCGATTCAGAGGTGTTCTATTCGAATAAAATGAGGTGTCCTACTCAGATAAAATTTTATTCGAATAAAGTCCAACCAAGATTATATTATTATTATTAAATAATAATAATTTCTATTTTTACCCAATTAATTTTTGGATAAATATTTCCTCGATTTAGAGGTGTCCTATTCGGATAAAATGAGGTGTCCTACTTCGGATAAAATTTTATTCGAATAAATCTAACCCCGATTTTATTATTAATAATAATAATAATTTATGTTTTTATATTCTTGTAGACCTAAATTGAGGTATAATAAAACTCAATTTCAATTTGAGAGGCCTCGAGCCTCATTTGACTGGCTTGAGGGGTCTCGCGCCTCATCTGACTGGCTTGAGGGGCCTCGAACCTCATTTGAGCCCCAGGTCAAATAGACCTGGATTGAGGTCTAATAAACCTCAATTTCAAGTCGAGGTCGATTATGACAGGCTTGAGGGGTCTCGAGCCTCATTTGACTGACTTGAGGGGTCTCGCGCCTCATTTGACTAGCTTGAGGGACCTCCAACCTCGTTTGAGCCCTAGATCTAATATACCTGGATTGAGGTCTTATAAACCTCAATTTCAAGTCCAGTTCTATTATGAATGGCTTGAGGGGCCTCAGGCCTTATTTGACTGATTTGAGGGGTCTCGAACCTCGTTTGACTGACTTGAGGGGTATCGAGCCTCATTTGCGTCCCAGGTCAAATAGGCCTAGATTGAGGTTTAATAAACCTCAATTTCAAGCTCAGGTCGAATTTGACTAGCTTGAGGGGTCTCGTTCCTCATTTGACTGGCTGGAGGGGCCTCAAACCTCATTTGAGCCCCAAGTCGAATAGACCTGGATTGAGGTCTAATAAACCTCAATTTCAAGCTCATGCGCGAATTTGACTAGCTTGAGGGGCCTCGAGCCTCGTTTGACTGGCTTGAGGGGTCTCGCGCCTAATTCGACTGACTTGAGGGGTCTCGAGCCTCATATGAGTCCCAGGTCAAATAGACCTGGATTGAGGTCTAATAAACCTCAATTTCAAGCTCAGGTCGAATTTAACTAGCTCTAGGGGTCTCGTGCCTCATTTGACTGGATTGAGGGGCCTCGAACCTCATTTGAGGCCCAGGTCGAATAGACCTGGATTGAGGTCTAATAAACCTCAATTTCAAGCTCAAGTAGAATTTGACTAGCTTGAGGGGTCTCACGACTCATTTGACTAGCTTAAGGGGCCTCGAACCTCATTTGAGAGCCAGGTCGAATAGACCTGGATTGAGGTCTAATAAACCTCAATTTCAATCCCAGGTCGAATTTGACTTCTAAGGTGTTGGATTGTGGTCGATGAGCCCTACATGGTTTGTTCTCCTATCGACTTGGATTGAGGTTGAATTGTACTTTTAAGGGGCTGGATTATGGTCGATGAGCCCTACAGGGTTTGTTCTCCCATCGACTTGGATTGAGGTCGAATTGTACTTCTAAGGGGCTGAATTTTGGTCGATGAGCCCTACAGGGTTTGACCTCCTATCGACCTGGATCGGGGTAGAAACAAAGGCTCAATTCCTTACCCAGGTCGAAATGGGATTCAAGACGATGAGTCCTATAGGGTTTGACCTCCCATAGACCTGTACCAAGGTCGAGTTGGACCTCAATTCTCCACCCAAGTCGATTGGGATTGAGATCGAAGGGCCTCAATGCTCTGTCCTCTAATCGACCTGGATTAAGGTCGATTTAGACTTCAATTGCACACCTAGGTCGAAAATNTTTAGACTTCAATTGCACGCCTAGGTCGAAAATGGATTGAGGTCGATGAGCCCTACAGGGTTTGACCTCCCATAGACCTGGATCGAGGTCGAACAAAGGCTCAATTCCTCACTCAGGTCGAATGGAATTAAGGTTGATGAGACCTACAGGGTTTGACCTCCCATCGACCTGGATCGAGGTCGAACAAAGGCTCAATTCCTCATTTAGGTCGAATGGGATTGAGGTCAATGAGCCCCATCGGCCTGGTTCAAGGTCGAACAAAGGCTCAATTCCTCACCCAGGTCGAATGGGGTTGAGGTCGATGAGCCCTACAGGGTTTGACCTCCCATAGACATGGATCGAGGTCGATTTAGACCTCAATTGCACACCTAGGTAAAAAATGGATTGAGGTCGATGAAACCTACAGGGTTTGACCTCTCATAGACCTGGATCGAGGTCGATTTAGACCTCAATTGCACACATCACAAGATGCCTAAGTATCTTAGTGTGTGTTAGGAATCAAGACAGACGTAGTTCTAATGTTGAGGGGTTAGACCCTTTATATAGGCGCACGAGGGCCTTGGAGTTAGATTAGGTTTTGGAGACTTGGAGGCCAAGTCTCCTAGTGACGTAAGATTTTTGTAACCTTCAAGGAATTAGAGCCCTCGTTGGACTCTAGCAGGTGAGGTTTATCTTTGAGATTCGGCTTCTAGAGCCTTCCATAGATGAGGGGTCTCGTAGGTCTCTCTAGGCCTTTAATTGAGCTTTTATTAATTAATTATGAAATTAATTAATAAATAGTGTTTCAGGCCTCATTAATTGGACCATCCATTTGGACCAAGCTAAGTTTAATTAATACAATATTAATTATATTTCTAGGGTATTTTTTAGCCCACATTAGAAGTCATATTTTCTGTATTTATTAATCATTATTTTTGCTGTAATTGAATTGGTAGTTGTGTACTATATAAACACAGGTTTAGGTTTACATTCAAATATCATTCATAAAATATCTTTCACATAATCTAGTAGCTCTTAAGAACATCTGGTTTCTTGAGAGAGTTTTGTATGAAGTTTGTTAAAGTTAATACAAACTTTTTTATTTTCACATACCTGAGTTCTAGAATCGATTGTCTGGTATTATTATATTCAACCCCCCTTCTATAATTGTTTATTTACAGCGTAACAATTTGTATCAGAGTAGGCGGTTTCTTTTAACCTAGAAAGATCTTAAACAATGTTTGGAAATAAGTATGAAAGTATTAGAATTCCAATTCTCAAAAATGCTGAATATCCTACATGGAGGGTGAAGATGATGATGTTCTAGAAGCCACAGATCCTGATTATATAGACATGATTAAGGAAGGTACTCTACCAACAAAATTGGTACCATCAACTGTAATTGAAGGAAGGTAAATACCTGAACATTACACTCTAAAGGAGAAGAAAAAGTGGACAAATGAAGAGAAATAGGAAGTCCTTTAAGATGCAAAGGTAAGAAATATTTTACATAACAGTCTTGACTCTGTAATGTCAAATAGGGTTATTGCTTGCAAAACTGCTAAGGAAATTTGGGATGCAGTAGAGGTTCAATGTCAAGGAACCAAGGAGATCAAGAAGAACAGAAGATCTATTCTTATTCAAGAATATGAATATTTTAAGGCTAAACAGAATGAGTCTCTTACTGACACATATGATAGGTTTCTTACTTTGTTGAATGACTTGGCTCTAATTGATAAGGTGTATGAAAATGCAGAATCAAACACAAAATTCCTAAGGTCTCTTCCTGAAGAATGGGACTTGCAAATATCCTTGATAAAAGACAAAGCTGATTTAGAAGACATATATCTGGATGGAGTGATGGAAAGCTGAAGACTCATGACTTGGAGTTACAGCAAAGGAAAAATAGAAAGAGCAACAAGGCTAAATCAGTTGCCTTAAATGTGGAGACAAAGACTATGAAAGTTAAGGAACAAATTCCTATAGTCTCAAAGGGAAAAGGAAAAGATGTGATGGTGAAGGAAAACAGAGAGTCGGAGTCTGAAGCAAACTCTGATGCAGACTTTGATGATGAAAGACTAATATATGAAATTCAAAAGTTATCTGTTAAGAATGATTTCCTTGAATATGAACTTGTGCACATGTTAGACACTAAGAAAGACTGTAAGAAAGCTTTACACATGTAAACTCAGCTAGAAATTCAGGTTACTTATCTTAAAGCTGAGATAGCAAAAGAAAATGAGACTTTCAAAGTTTGTACAAACTCTGGTATGAAGGTTCAAGAAATCTTGTTTGATAAGAACTGGACATCTTCTCTGGGTTATGAGTATGATAGTGAAAAGATAAATGGTAAGAAGGTTGTTAATGTTAGTGTAGGTGCCCTAGAGGCAATACAATGTTTCTTTTAAATAAACCTTTATGTCATATGATTATTCAATAAACGTATTTATTATGACTTTAATTACTGCGATATATTTGTTAGCATAATAAATGTCCTTAGAATCATGATACACATTGTATAGTTTAAGTACATGACTTAAACTTGAGATTATATAATATATCATATTCTTAAA